>JALIZH010020944.1:0-87632 GCA_030522465.1 Rhipicephalus appendiculatus
AATAAATATTGAAATGGTGTATGAAAGAGACTGCTTTGGAATACGTGCGAGTAGACGTGAGTATAAACGTGAATTCACGTAAGGCTTATAGTATTGCTGAAGATGAGTAGATATGTTCAAACTAGCGAAATTTACGATATCCGAGTGACCAGAGTGAAATACATGTTGATTCGGAATGATGGCGTTTTTAGCAGTAAAAGCGATATTCTATGAAGAGCAACCTCGCAGGCATCTGAAGTGACACTCTGACGATAATTCGGTACATCAACTGAGAAAAGTTAATATATATAAGCGCTTTGAAAAAAGTTAAGGCAGAGTCGCACTGGTGGTGCCAAGCCTGAAGAAAAAGGGCAGCATGGCGGTCTTTGTTGTTTCGGTTTATCTTTGTCTTTCTTATCTTTTTTCTATTTCTCTGTTTTTGCTATCTGTTTTATATGTGCTTCTTTTTTCTCACCATCTATTCTTTCTCCTTTTTGCTCTTTCTAACTTCTGTTCCTTTCTCTCTCACTCTGTAAATTTTCGCTTGTTTCTTTCTAGCTTTCTGTCTTTCTCCCCGTTCCTTGTTTGTCTATATTTCTCTCTTTTTGTCTTGCCCCTCTGGTTTTTCTATAAGTTTTTTATCTCCGTTTCTTTCTATATATTGTCTTTCTGTCTTTTTTCTTTCTATATTTTTCCATATTTTTATGTCTTTATTTCTCTCTACTTTTCTGTCTTCTGTCTCTCTCTTTCATTCTTCTTCTCTTTTTCTACTTGTCCTTTCGAGTTATTACGCTCCACGCCGGGCAAATTGACGCACTCGTTCTGAAAGCCAAGCAGAAGATGAAGAAGAGGACGAAGACAGCGCGTGCCGGCCGAGTTATTACGTTCATGATGGTAGTTTTTACTCGACCGACGGAGTTTCTACTTCCTAAAAAACTTGATTTTGTTCATAGTGAATTATATGGGGCAGCGCTAGAACGAATACAAGGACGAGAAAGACTTTGTTGTTATACATTAGTGGGGCTTCCGAATTCCATAACCGACCAAGTTTTTTGGTTCGTCAGACAAGGAACGATTTGCTAAACAGCTTCGCAAATGAAACACTTACGATGCGCGTTCATTATCCAAATTCATTATACGTTTCTCAGAAATCTACAGTGTTTCGTCAACACATCAGCGCGTTATGGGCTCTTGCGACCATCATCTGTAGGTAAATTAGCGGAACGTGGTCTGATGCTTTCCACGCCCATAATGTACAGGGCCATTCTAATTTTTGAAATGTGATTGCAGCACATTCCCAGCTTCATAAAATGCACTATAGCTTTTCTTCCCGCAGCTTTCCGGGCGCTGAAAAGTTCCGGGCTTTGCACGAAAAGGGTATAGTCAGAGCTTTGAAATAAGCAGTTATTCAAAGTAATTCTTCTTCAAGCAGATGCCCTTTCTACATTGTTGTGTCATCTGTCCGAGTGCATTAAAAAAGCATACGACAGGTCGTCAAAGCAGCCTTTAGCGGCATTTTTGACGTCAACAACGCCTGTCGACGCTGCCGAATATGCCGACGGCCATAAATACACTGCCGTAGTGATCGACACAGCCTCCAAAACCAGAATCGCATGCAGCGTACGGGCGGAACACTCGGAAATAGCGGAGGAAGTAGCCATCGCACTGGCCCTGACAGATCAAGACTGCGAAGTCGTCTTAAGTGACTCTCAAACAGCAATAAAACACTACGCCAAAGGTCGAATTTCCAAGGAAGCCCTGGCCATTCTGACGAAAGCGGGCAGGCCCCAAAGCGCCAGCTCGACCATCATATGGTTTCCCCGCTCACGTCACCACGGCAGGTGACGCGCTCCCGAATCTAAACGAGACGGCTCACCTGACGGCGCGAGACATGACCCGCCGCGCCGAACAGGGTCACGCCTCTCACACAATAGCGAACACACCTCGCACAGAACGGGATAGGCTCACTAGCTATAATGAAATCACAAAAGCATATCTTAACTCCAGAAGGATATTCCCACCGCCAAGTCCCAAACTAAACAGGAGGCAGGCCGTCGCCTGGAGGCAGCTCCAGACGAACACCTTTCCTAACCCGTTCCACCTAAAACGTATATACCCGGAGAAACATCAGGACGACACGTGCAAATTGTGCCAGGAAGGACCAGCAACACTCACACATGTTGTGGGGAGTGTAGTGTAATTATCCGAATGATGGCCGTTACTCCGGAGACCCTGTCGTCGAGGTGGGCCACCGCTCTGCGCAGCTCAGACCTCGGCATGCAAACGTGGGCAGTCCAGCAAGCCCGTGAGGCGGCGTTGAGGCAAGGCCTTGACGTTCCCCCGTGGGAGACCCTAAGCCCGGGTCGCGTTAAAACTTGCCGGACGTTTAATAAAGTTGTATCCACCACCACCCCACCACAACGCCGTCAGAATGACGCCTCTTCATGTTTGTTGTTTTCGAACTAGTAAACAGATAGTAGTTGGAAGGGGCCAGGTGAAGTAAATAGGAGCGATTTCGGGCCGATTGTAAACCCATGGTCTTAAATAAGGCAGCCACAACTTTGGACGTGTGCGAATCCTAATAGCTCACTATTCAAACATTGCGGCACGCACTTTGCCGATAGCTTGAACATGTATAGGATATTGGTGCTGATGAAACCAGAACGGTTCCGGCAGATTGAGAGCAACTGGACTATCTTTCTAGCAGACATTCGCCTGTCTTCAAGAATTAGCTTGTAGACAGCACAGCTTGTTGCCGTATAACTCGAGGTTGTTGGTGGCCGCGGTGCTCATCAAATTCAATGGTAAATTGTCACGTCTTCAAACCAAAGGGCCAGTGTTTGGGTGTGCCATAGGAAGGATAGTCCTATCCCAGTGTTTCTGACATTTCATTCGGAATGTACATTGTAGACTTTTTCCTGGAGAGACAAAAACGTCATGACACCCGGTAACTTTACCTACAAGAAACCTGCTGATAGCTACGCCATCTCACGCTTCGTGTGGAATAGGCGCTGGTTATTAAAATAAGACAAATATCATACTTGCACAATTACTTAAGCTATCAAGCTTTTATATGGTTCTACGTTCAGTTTTAATGCTGAGCGCAAGTTGACAACGTCAAGAAATTTTTGGCACCTGCTCATATTAATGCCACAAGCATTAAATTGTAAAAACGGCAGGAAGGGGAAGATGGAAGCTTGCGATAAAAAAAATCCGTAAACACGGTTTGTGTGCTCCAGCCGATGTTTCGACAATAGACTTGTCTTTTTCAAGGATAAAACTTGCCTTGAAGAAGCAAACCCTGCTTAAGCATAAAATTGTGCTCTTTAAGTGTACATAGTTCGCTGTGGTAAAATAATATTATACTTCTTATTAACTTTTATGTTCTTAATGCTTAGTACTCACGTGGATATGGTAACGCAGGCGGTCAAGAAAATCAACAAGATCAAGCAGGTAGTTTTCATTTTCAAGCTTCTGTCCTTTTATCTCGAGAATCAATAGTTTTTAGCAGCCGATACTAGCTTATATATACTTGTAAGACTCGTAGCCTAACCTATGCTGTGCGCACGAGAAATAACAGCAAAAAGTGGCGAGAATGTTTTGAAAACCAAAAACAAAAGGTTCAATGCTCCTATCCTTTACTGTACGTAATGAACGCGTCAGCAATCTACCACAAGAAGAGGTTACTCTCGGTGAAGCGGAAATAGCTCTAGGGTCAACTTGTTTAGTCTGGAAAAGCGCTAAATTCAAGTTCAATGTCCCCGAGACTTCCTTTTTTACTGCTGTCAGCAGCCGCAAACACAAGTGATTGATAATGTCGCGATGTATTCCTATTTCGAGAAGTTGTTATCCAGACGCCACTTATAAATGTCTCTAAAAAAAACCATGATTCATCCTTCCGTCATAAGAATTGGTATAACACCAAAGTAAAACGTGTCCTTACAGAATTAGTTAAAAAGTTTACTGTACATTGATATGTTAGCTTGCACAATGTATATCGGCGTTTGGCAGCTGCCTCAGTGATCGGCCCACCGTTGAACAAGCTACGATGCTATGTCATGAGATCATAATCACGTCACAAAATTTGGTGCTACATGACGTCATGAGGACGTCAGTTGGCGACGTCATCACGTCATGATTGTTTTATGAGCTTGCTCGCCAAGCTTCTTATGCTAGGGGGCTTGTCCATCGCCGTAGCCGCTAGTTCTCATTGCTCCCACTAGAGGCGCAGCTGTTACGCTGATTTCAAGAGTGCGATGATGATGACGCTGCCGCGATGGCAGCGGCATCACGGCGCGGCGAGTCGATGGAAAGTTCAACGATGACGAGATCGAGCTGGCGCCTGAAGTTACGGACCTCGCAAATCCTTTGCAGGCTGTCATCGCACTCAACGTCATGAGTCACACATGACTAAATTGTGTATATAGCGCATCAAATGTAAAATAATAAACATTGTGTATTTAATGTGTATGCAACTATAACAACGTGTCCCGTCTTTATATGACAGTAGATGAATTGTACGGAGGATTCATGTTTTTCCCGATTATCTCCGAGCAAGCTCCTCTAACATCAGTCACTTCGTGGATATGGTGGGGATGTTTACATCACCTGCGTTGACACCCACGGGAGGTTCTGACGTGGTGCCCGCTAAATTTTCGCGTTTGGTGAGGCATCGAAGGCTGTCACCTTAATAGGAGCTCCTTGACGTTATGTGCTGTGCCACTGCGCACATAGAATGAGGCAGAAGCAAGGTGGGAGGGAAACCGAGAAAACATTTCATTGTTGATTGCTGCCTCTGTTGACAACGCTGCCTTGGTTCCTTATGCACTAATCAATTCATCAAATTAAATGGACACTAAAGAGAAAAACGATTGTGCTCATATTGACCACTTACAGCTCGCAATAACAAAGAACAGCTGCCGCTAGAAGAGGAATTGTGGGCGAGGAAAAGAAAATGCTGCTGCTGAGTCACTTCAAAATTGCTGCTTCAACTTTCTGTGACGTGATAGATTTCAACGGTGTCGTCCATGGCATACATGGCTCTGTCTTAGAAGTTTTATAAGATTAATTGCAACATTCTTTGACTGTTGTGCCCCTTTTTAATATTGTTATCGGGTTTCAAGGTCCCAAACCACGATATCAATATGGGGGGACGCCGTAGTAGTGCGCTACGGAAATTTCTTACCCCTTGGTGTTTTGCACCGTGCACGGATGTCACACAGTACACGGATCTTCAGCATTTCGCCTCTATCGAACCGGGACCACCGCGGCCTGGATGGAACTCGTGACCATCGGGTCAGCAGCCAAGCATCGTAACAACTACACTGCCGAGGTGGAACCCTTTAGTACTTCTTCCTCCCTGAAGGTGCTTTCGAGAAAACTTTCGGGACGCGCGAAATGCATGCGAGCTCGCACACCGCTGTCTCATTAACATCTTGATGCCTGACATTCATAAGCGAAAGAAGGGAGGAGTGAAAAATGTAGCAATTTGAGATATAATGAGAACAGTTCTTTGAAACGTAACGGTGAAGATCACTTTGAGGTAGCGCAGCGAAGACACCCAGGTGCACGTCTAGAAGCTGACGACATGCTGTTCGAGGTTTGAAAATATTTCCCTTTATTTCTCGTCCAAAAAATTATTTCCCAAAGAAATTTTCTCGTGCTATTGCGTTCTCTCTCTTTGTACTCCTTTTCTCGCCCATGGAGTTATAGTATTTTTAGCCACGTTTTCTGGTAGGGAAGCAGATGAGGGAAAAAGAAGGCGATGAAGAAAAGGAAGAACATTGTGCGTGCCGGCTCATTATGATGATAATGTTCTATCTACGACGCACGCCCAACCTTGTTCTAAACAGCGCTGCTGTAAAAGAACTCTGAATAGGTTGACAAGCTCGCTAATTTCATATTAATCTGCTCTTAGGTCAAGGCATCAATTGGTTTTGTTGTAGACCAAAAAAGATTTAAAAAATGAAAAATAATTATTTCGTTTTTGCTAAGTATTCAGGAATATTTATAAATAAAATAGCAGCGCTTGCGAATTGACTTCGTAGAATCTGTGTTGGCAGATTTCTATGAATTGCTGCAGGAGCTGCTGTTTCTTAACGCTAGTTTTTTAAAAAGCTGTTTGCATTGTCCCCGCAATCACTTCGTACCGCGAACGAGTAATCTCAGCTCAAACACTCAGCGCGCCAGATTTCCAGAAAATTTTGAAGTAAATGTCACGCAACGTATGCGTACGCGCACTAGAGTACCTAAGAGATCGCTAAGTTTCTCGAGCAAAAAAAAAAAGAAAAAGAAACATTGCTCAAGATACAGGTATACTCCGACAAGAAATGCTCGGTGAAGGCTTCATTGCTACAGAGGAGCATATAAATGTGGGATGTAGGTAGGAACTGCAAGGATGGCGTATACGTGCTACTCTATGTCAGGATGCTAAAGAAAAGAATTGATCTTGGTGAAACATACTTGTTACGTTTATTTGACTAAACTCGCATATTACGCTGATTATTAGGGGTGTGCGAATATTATAAAATTTCGAATAATGAATCGAATAACACTCTCTTCTATTCGGTACTCGAATCGAATAGAGCATATTCGAAATAACGGATATTTTCCGAATAGCTTTCGAATAATCAGCAATGATAAAAAATGTTCGGAGGAATGAGCTGTGAGGACACCGAGGTGTTACTTTTTCTTGTTTTAGGGGGCGAAGCTCCTAAGGGTGTGGGTCTGTCCCTCCTCTCTAGTTGTAGTAGTAGTAGTAGTAGTAGTAGTAGTAGTAGTAGTAGTAGTAGTAGTAGTAGTAGTAGTAGTAGGTAGGTAGGTAGGTAGATAGCCACTTATAGTGGAATGTACCCGCTCCACGTAATAAAGATGACGATGACGCAGTATAGTGGAATGTACCCACTACACGTGATAACGATGAAGTATAAGCGCGTTCCAGTATAGTGGAATGTACCCACTACACGTGATAACGATGACGATGACGCTGATGACCATGAAGTATAAGCGCGTTCCAGACCGCACATTCTCTTTCTGCCATGGATGAAAACGATCGACCTTCGCCCACTCATCATCATTCACTTCGTGGATATGGCGTGATTTTTTTGTCATCATCTTCGGGGCAGCGAGTGCATCACGTTCATCGTCTCGCAAGACCTGGTACGCGGCCTACTGCAATCGGAGAACCCGCACCTACACGCAAAGTTCGAGGTTCCAGGCTTCCTTCCGCCTTCGGGACAGCGAGCGTCGCAAGGACTTGGCCTGGCGCTGACGAGACCTACACTCCTACCGACAATGGCGGTACCATTTATCGAGTGGTGGGTCACTCCCTCGTTTCATAACCCCTGCGGCGTCTCCGTCATTACCACGCCAAACACCTATCTTACGACGACTACGTCACCGCCGGGACTCTACCAGGCCCAACCTCCCGGACACTAGCACCGCGACGAGAGACGATCGACTGGTTGTACGTTCTCGATTTATGCAGTTAGTGAGCGAGAGAGAGAATTTATTTACAGAAAGGCAGATAGGGTCGGCCTGAGCTACAGTTGCTCTGGCTTGCTACTCTACACTGGGGAGAGGGGACAGGGGATCGAAAGAGTGATGAATCACTATATTCTCATACGCAGTTAGTGTGTGTGTGTGTCGTCCAATATAATTGTCGTGTGGTTTTTAAAATCAGCCACCGTCTCCTCCATATTGAACGCGTCACACGCTCTGCAGCGTGATGATCCTGACAACATAACATCACAGGGCTCTTCAGAAATTTAGCCCCTTTCTTTACGGTCAGCTTTTTGAAGCTGTAACTGATCACCACACTCTTTGCTGGTTGTCAGGCCTGAAGGACCCGTCAGGCCGCCTCACTCGCTAGCCTCTCCAATTCCAGGAATACGATGTCCACGTCGTATATCGCTCTGGCCGGCGACATTCTGATGTTGACGCCCTCTCTCGCTTTCCCCTCACCTCAGACGACAGCACTTTTACACGCGATCATGATATCTAGCCGCTTGATACCTTTGACATGGCCTCGGAGCAATGAGACGACCCATAGATTGCCACCATTTGGATTTTCTCCCAAGCCCTCGGACGCCGTCGGATCCTCGAGCGCTGCGACGCCAAGCGAAGCATTTCTCTATGCGCGACGGACTTTTATAGCGCCGAAACTACCACAGTGACGGCCACATATGATTCCTGGTCGTACCCCGCCATCTTCGTGAAGAATTGTGCTCCGCTTTTCACAATGACTGACAGTGTGGTCACGGTGGAGTGTCTAAGACGTACAGTACGGTTCACTGTTAGAGGGAACACGCGAGTGCGTGGTAGGCGGTCCGCGGAGTGCTAACTGCTGGCGAGATTTCGAAATGCGCCGCATGTGCATTGGTTCATCAAGGAGGTGCGTGCCCCGCGTCATCTGCTACTTCTCTGCCCACGCAGTCGGCGTGCGCTAACGAGCCATGACCCTTCGCGCTTTTCGTTTTCGCACTCTAAATCAACTGATATCAACTCTGCCTTCCGCTTCTTTAGTAAGCCGATATTTCATGGTCCCAAAGGCGAGCTTAGAATGTTCGCTGCATAAGACTTCAATAGCCTTATCTGTTATGAAATGCGGCCATTTGCAGCTAGTAGTATGTGAAAAATATCACAGACTTAACGGTGACAGCTTGCGAAAAACTGCGGCAATAAATAAAATCGTAAATTTTTGTGCTTGCTTGAAATCCGACTAGCAGCAGGCAGAGTGACAGTTAGATAAATTGCGCCGCAATAATACGGAAGCGCTTTCCAATGCTTTAATGCGCACAGGCGGAGCAGTAGCAGACGAAACTGGGCGCGCGCCACCCTTACGATTCTATGCTTATGCGTTGCATTTACAAATCTCGCTGCCAGTTGGCGCCGTGCGGCCCGCCGGCCACGGGCTCGCGTGTTCCCTCTAACAGGGGGACCGTACTGTACAGGCAGCTGAGTAGACGATATTATTGGCGTGGTATATACAACTTCGCCTGCAAGCACGTCAGCTCTCGCGTCACCTGCCAACGGTGCAGACCAGTGTCGAATCTCTCGACAGCACCTCTCCAGCCACTTCCTAGCTCAGCCTACCCGTTTGACCATGTCGGCATTGCAGGAGCGTAGCCAGAAATTTTTTTCGGGGGGGGGGTGGTTCAACCATGCTTTATGTATGTTCGTGCGTGCGTTTGTATGTGTAAGTGCATATATACGCACGCAAAATTGAAAATTTTCGGGGGGGGGGGGTTTGAACCCCCCCCAACCCCCCTTGGCTTCGCCACTGCGGCATTGATTTATAGGCGCCTCTTCCATGCACTGTCGCTGGAAATCGGTGGATTGCCGTTGCCATGTTCCGGATTGCTGACAGTTCGCTCTCTGGCTACGGGCTGCCTGCTGCTGCTGCGATCGTAGCTGTCGTAGAATACCTCAATAAACCTCCGTAACACCAGGAAGTTTCTATCATTAACATTATATGCCGTTCAGATTTTGTGAAAAAAGCCGGCAGATCCCACGCACTGTGGGAGTCGATGTAATGCGAAGCAGCCAGGAAGGAGCAAATCATGCTCTACATAATTTGCATGTCATGTTTTACATCTTAGGACCTGTCATTTATGTTCGTCATACAGTCACCTCGCGCAATACCAATTTTAGTGTATATCAAGCAAGCGAACTGGACGCAAGCGCACCATGAGCGTGGTATGTAAATTGCGTTGTAGATGACATGCATGCCAAGATTTTCATGTTACCACCTGCCACTTATGTTCCTTATACAGTCATGTCACTCAATACCAAATTTGGTGTATATCAAGCTAAGGAAACGGCCGCGAGTGCGCCATGAGCGTGGCATGTAAATCATACTTTTCATGACAAGTTAATCATGATTTTCATGATATGACCAGCCATTTATGTTCGTCATACAGTCATGTTATGCCATACCAAATTTGGTATAAATCCCATTAACGATACAGCCAGGAGAGCCCAAAGTCGTAGGCGGCTAGATAGGTAGCTAGATAGATAGATAGATACGCTCAAAGTCGCCGAAGTTCGCTAAGAAATGCTTCGCATTTATTAGTGCTGACATTATCGCTGGAATGCGCACAAGTGCGCACCTGACCAGGGCATTCCCCGGTGCTCAAGGAGAAGTTGTGCCTGCGCTAAATATAAGCATGGGGACTGACGCCAATGAACGAGTCGGGTGTCAATACACTTCCGATAAATGTCTGCACTTTGCCGCATTGTAGTTTTTTGCGTGCTGGTGAACATCTCATGCTTGTATTGTTTTACAAGCCACCTGGAATGTTTTGCCGCTGCGTTCCAGGAACGAAAGTGGGAGCAAATTCAGTAACAACCGCAAAAATCAGATGGTGAAGGCTGAGCACAGGGCTCGTAAGATTGAAACCAGTTGAGAAATACTAGTAGAAGCACAATAGCTACTACATACATTCATACGCTTTCATACACACATTTCAGATGGCGATGTTCTCCTTACACCCTCTGACCTGTTCATTCGCCGCAAATGTTCGCCACTGCCCCTTGCTCTCCTTACTCTCCGCCGTGGCGTCACGAAGACGCTCGTCCACAGCACGCTGGAATGGCCTTTACCTTTATTCCATGGTGAATGCCTCGGTCACGTACAGCTGATCGACGCCTGTCACATTTTTGACTCTCCGGCTACTTCTTTTTCTGCGGGCCTCAGCGCACTCACTTCTGACCCTGCTGTTGATCAGCCCCTCCTTGACGCTTTCCACCGTTCCATCGATGCTGCTACGTCTTCTTCAGAACGAAGCCAGTTGATCAACCTACTGCAAAAGTTCCGCACACTTTTGACAGCCACGCTTCTTGTCTCGGCCGCACATCGACCATCTCACACAAGATTGACACAGGATACCACGCGCTTCTACGGCAACGTCCCTATCGAGTCTCGGCGTCGGAGCGCCGTGTTATTGACGACCAGGCTGCTGACATGCTCCAGCGGGGTATTGTGCAGCCTTCCAACAGTCCCTGGGCGTCACCGGTTGTTCTTGTTAAGAAGAAGGACGGCTCCATTCGGTTCTGTGTCGACTACCGCCGTTTAAAGAAGATCACCCGGAAGGACGTTTACCCGTTACCGCGAATCGACGACGCCCTCGATTGTTTGCAGGTGAACGGGGAGCGGTCAGCGGCGTTCGATCAAGCGCAGCAACCACGAGCTCGTGCCGATGGCGATGCCGCTGATGCCACTCTTTTTCACTACAATACATACATACATACATACATACATACATACATACATACATACATACATACATACATACATACATACATACATACATACATACATACATACATACATACACACATACACACACACACACACACACACATACATACACTCATACATACATACATACATACATACACCCGTTCTCATTTCAGCGAAATTGATGCTTCATGATGAAAAACGTTAGTCATTATTACAGATTGAAAATGATGGCTTTCTATTGACTATTGGAAATGATGGCTTTCTCGTTGTTTCGTCAAGCATATCGCTTACATCAACGTCACATCAACAAGCTATGAAGGTGGCACCGCAGAATTTTCACTTCAGTGGGGACGGTGGACCAAACCTCGGCATGTTGCCTTACAAGTACCTTTTAGATGTGAAGCATCTTATGGCGAAGCTTAATCCGGTGGTGGTGGTGTGCCGCGTGCCCACCCTTACTGCGCATGCGCATACTGTTAAAGAAAAAATAAAAATAAAAAACCTCCTCTCCCCCTCTCTCTCCTCTAGGCATCCCTCCCCACGGCAACCACACCCTCACTGCGCATGCGCCTCCCTTCCCTCTCTCCCCTCTTACACTCCCCCCCTCTCTCCATCCCTGCCCGCGGCGTCTAACTCCCCCCTGCGCATGCGCGTCCCCCCCTCTCTCTCCTCTCCTACGCTCCCTCCCTCTCTCCTCTACGCATCCCTGCCCACGGCGTTCACATTCCCACTGCGCATGCGTGTCACCCCCTCTCTCTCCTCTCCTCCGCTTCCCCCTCTCTCGCCTCGCTACGTCGACGCAGGCAGCGTCTGCTAGCGAGTTTCTTGGTTGAAAAAACCGACTGCTCGCGCTGCACAACCGTTCACTGGCCATCCCGTATATATGGCAATGGATCTTGACCTCCAAGGTGGTGCCGGTGGGAGATTTCTCCTGTGCGTTGTTGAACAATAAAAATTCGCAGCGTGCGCGTTGACTAAAAGCTGAGTGCGGGTCTCTGTGTCCAGTCGGAGTCTTCTGTCTCTCATTGCCCATTAGCAGCGATTGGCATGTTCCAGTAGGAAACAGTGCTCCATCCCTGCCTGCTTTGCGCCTCCCCAGTTTTTCTCTCCTGCGCAATGCTGCGATGAGCGCCAGCGTCAACGCCGCCGCCAGTGTAAGCGTTAGCGCCCGCTGCTTCACATCTACACATGGTTCCCTTTAGCGGGAGATGGTGTAATTTTTTCGGTTCGCGCAGTATGGTGGAACTTATTGTGCTATTAAGAGCGACGTTCGTAGCCTAGTGGTCTTGCCGTCCCCCATGATGTGCATTGACATTGCTCGTCAGGTGTTTTGCGTGTGGATGCTGATTTTGTGTGGGGATGGGGAGTTAAATCCCGGCCCAAATACTCAGGATATGCTGAAACAGTTGCTTGCAGGCCCGAATACACTAGTTGCTGATGTCGCAGCACTGAGAACCCAGCAGACCAGCTCGTAGAACCTGTTTACAGAATTTAACTGACGGTTCACTGAACTGGAAAGAACTGCCCGTATTGAGGAACTGAAAAAATCTGTTAGTTTTCTTCGTGAGAAGGTCGTCGACCGCGAGGACAGAAGCAGACGCTCAAACTTCATTTTTTTTGACGTACCTGAAAATTCAAAAGAGAAGGAAAATGATCTGAGACAGAAAGTCATTACAGAGATATTCTGTGGAAAGCTAAATACGTCCGGCAATACAGTGGGCCGAGTCCACCGCTTCGGTAAAGCGGGTAAACAAAGACCTGTGATAGTAGATTTTCAGGATTGTAATGAAAAAGAACTAGGAGTGAAAAATGCTCAGAAGCTCAAAGGTACAAAAATAGCTAATGACACCTAATACAATGAAGAAACGAAAGGTGGAGCAGTGCTAAAAGTGAAAAGGAACAGGGCAAGAAAATAACCCTTCTTCACGATAAACTGCGAATCGATGGTGACCTCTATTATTGGGATGAAAGCAGTAACAGCCGAAAAAAAAGCGCTGAACCGCGAACAGAAGTTCTTTCAAAAGTGATGAAACCAGTCTCAAAACTATGACTTTCAGCTCTGGAACATAAACGCGCGCAGCGTCGCAAACAAAACTACGCAACTGAAATCTATCCTTCTAGGTTATGCTTCCGATGTCGTCGTAATCACAGAGACGTGGTTACACATTGATATTGATGACGCAAGTGTTTTCCTACCCTCGTATCAAGTTTTTCGAAAACACCGATGTTCGCGGGGAGGAGGAGTTGCCGTGCTTGAAAAGAAATATACCGGCTTTGCTGACGCAACAAGTTGATAATCACGAAAGCATCACGCTGAAGTACGCAACGCTGTATAGTTAATAATAATAATAATATGTGGGGTTTAACATCCCAAAACCACGATATGATTATGAGAGACGCCGTAGTGGAGGGCTCCGGAAATTTTTGACCATCTGGTGTTCTTTAACGTGCACTGACATCGCACAGTACACGGGCCTCTACCATTTCGCCCCCATCGAAATGCGACCGCCGCGGCCGGGATCGAACCCGCGACCTTCGGGTCAGCAGCCGAGCACCCTAGCCACTGATCCACCGAGGCGGACAACGCTGTATAGTTCTGATTGCGGTTTGTCGGGCACCCAATTCATCCCACGAATTTTGGAATCATCTGTGTGATCATGTGGCGTGCTTTCATGATGACAAAGTTATTATAACTGGGAATTTGAACCTTACAAACGTTGATTGGAATCGTCCATACTCGAGTAGTAACACAAGTGGGCACGTTGATTACGTGGCCGACATTATGCTGAGTGCTGACGTTAACCAGATTGCAAATCAACCAACTCGCGTTCAAAATAATTCAGCTTCACTACTGAATCTTATCTTTATTAGCCGTTCGATTGAAAATTACAGTATATCTGTTGAAGAAGGTATCTCTGACCCCCGCATGGTGTGTCTTACGCGTCTTACAATTAGCACTCCAGTTTTGATTAAAGACTTCTCTCGGGCTAGCGATGAAAGTATTATGGATCATCGGCTTCATAACCTAGACAACTTTCAAGGAAATGATGTTGAGGTACTCTGGAACTCATTTAAGAGCTTATGCACGTACTGTCTTGGCAATTTCGTCTCGAACAACATAGAACCTGTTGAAACAAATTAAAACCTTGTGCATGTTTTCTACTGAATCGCTTTTTCAGCACAGTAGGCTTGAGAAGTCTCGACAGCTCAGCTATCCTCCTCAGATTCGGCTTCATTGCAAACTGGGCCTTCGAATTTGACCACATTTGAAACATAAATGTGTCCGATCAAAGCATCTCTCGTCCGGTGATACACAAGCACGTCGACATCGTTGGGTGCTTGAATGCGCGTGCGACATAAGAAAGGAGCAATGGGACTAAATTCTCTGAAAATTGATCACGTCTGACAAACACTTCCTCAAAAAATCTTGAAATTCAGCGAGAATACACACTATATTATTCCTTGTCTGCGTCTAAAGACGATCCCGTGATCAATGCTATTTAGGCCACTGACGCATTTCATTCATGTTTCTTTCACCCTGCACACATGTTCTAGCTTATACATCTCCAATTTTGAAGTGCGGAGCACTTGAGGTGGCCGGGCTGTCGTATGCTTTGATATACTGTAGCATGCTGTCGTCGTCGCTTGACGTAACGCTCCATGTGTAGCATATTCAGCACGTGCTCACGCCAAGGAGAAGTCTTCCTCTTTTTCTTCAAGCGCCTTGATGATGATAAGTGATAGCGCGCTCGCGCCAAGGAGAAGCCTCCTTCCTCTTGTTGTTCGAGCGCTTTCATGATGATCACTTATGATCATCAGCAAAAAAAAAAACTAGTGCTCTTGGTGTAACGCAAGCAAAACCACGTATAAGAGTAGAAAAAAAAAACGAAGGAAGCGCGAAATAGAAAGAGAGAGAAAGGAGAAATATCGAAATAAAAATAGAAAGAGAAAGAGAAAGAAATAGACAGAAATATAAGGCAGAAACAGACAGAAAAGGAGAAAATCAAAGACAGCGAGGAGCAAAGAAAAAGAAAACCGAAGAGAAACAATAAAGGCTGCCCAGCTCCGCACTTCTATCATGCTTGGCACCCATAGTGCGAAGCTGCTTTAATTTTTTTAGTTTTGGCTATCTATCTATCTATCTATCTATCTATCTATCTATCTATCTATCTATCTATCTATCTATCTATCTATCTATCTATCTATCTATCTATCTATCTATCTATCTATCTATCTATCTATCTATCTATCTATCTATCTATCTATCTATCTATCTATCTATCTATCTATCTATCTATCTATCTATCTATCTATCTGTTAATAACGAGGACCCGTGGTCGTAGGTCAGGAACACGTCTTTACTAAGGGCTAGCTCCGCCTCCATCCTCCTCTTCCTCCCTCTCGTGCCTCCCCTAAGCCCCTGACCCACTTCTTTATTTGCAACATCCTCCGAGGGGAGAGGACGAACGTTAGAAAATCATTTCGCTGCTTCTAACATGCACAGTTCTTGTAGCGGGCGGTTCACCATGAGGTCAGTTGCCAAACGCGCGGAGCAGGCTCCGACACCACCGCCTCGTCCGTGATGCAGTGACGTCACTCGGATAAGTGTTCTTGCACTACCACCGCTTCTCTGACTCGAATCTGAAGCCTGTTGATCCGACATGTAAATGATGTGCGGCTTCCATTTCCGTCGTTTCCATCTCGGTATGGCATTGCTGGTGTACTCCGCACTCAGGTTCTCCTGCAGACGGTTTACTGCAGCGTTTTGGAGTCTTCTCCACGAAGTTCCTGGATACCTGCAGCGATGTTTCTGACTGCGGCCCGAACCCTGTGCCTTGCTCTCCCGCTTCTGCCTGGGAACATGCTCGGTGATAGGCTTGCGCAGTTCGTCCGCGAAGTGGCGCTTTCGCTTCTGCACCGTCCACAGGGCACTGCACTTCGCTTCCGGAGGCTGAAACAGCACTTCCACTTCTTTGTCGTGGAGATCATCCGTTTGCTTCGTGACAACCTCGTCCAGTTCCTCGAAGTTGAGTGGAACAATGTCCTGACATCCTGGCCGTGCGTCCAACGACGAGGACACCAAAGGAAACACGGCAGGACTGCTAGCTTCCCCGCCAAGGCGACCGAGTGGACCATCATTGCTGGTGGGCAAGCTGTTGGCAGATTCTTCCTTTGCACGCTTCCACAGCTGTTCACTGACAGAAACCTGTCCATCTTCTTCAACCCCATCAGTCATGCCACAGCTTCCACCGTTTCCCCGACTTCCGCCTGCACTTTCCAGGCTCGCTATCGCTTGATCCTCGTCTTTCGTTTCTTCGGCCCTCTTCGGAATTCTGCCACACTGCTCCGATGGCTGTTCCTCTCCTGTCCAGCTGACAGCGTGCGTCAGTTGCACAGGAGGATCTTCCACAGTCGTCATCGGCACTTGATAACTGCCAAAAGTGACCTGAAATATTGAATTCTGCGGTGACGGTTCCACCCTTCCGCACGCCGTCATGACCGATGCTGTGTTATTTCCTTCAACTTCCGTCGAAATGTTTTCACATATTTCTTGACTCGCAGACAGTCCGCTTTCGTGGTTGGAATCTGAGCCTTCCACATATCTCGTGTCTTTTACCAAGCCTTCGGTGATTCTGTCGCAGTTGTTGGTAGTTCTACAGCCACCAACGAGGTTGTAGATTCGACGGTCATGTTTGACGTAAGAAAGCGGCTGATAGCTTGTGTCACTTCGGCGAACAGACTGTTCGCGTTCATACAGGAACTGCTGCCCATCAGTGATTGCACGCAATACCTTCTCATGGTAGTCTGCAGCATCATCGAGTTCCTGGTCAATGGCCTCATCTTCAGTTACGTCGAGGATCTTCTTGTCCAACTGGCGGAGCTCAGCTTCTTTCGTCTTCAACACGGCGACGTGCCTGTTGACCTGGCGCGCCTCGGCATCGGGACCCTGCAGTAGTCCTGTCAGGAGCGTAATATTCCGTGAGACGCTGGCCCTGACAGTCCCACGCACCTTCCGAAGACGCTCGGCCGAAGTCATCGTCGTCCTGGAACGACCACTCCCGGGTTTCACGGCACCAAATGTTAATAACGAGGACCCGTGGTCGTAGGTCAGGAACACGTCTTTACTAAGGGCTAGCTCCGTCTCCATCCTCCTCTTCCTCCCTCTCGTGCCTCCCCTAAGCCCCTGATCCACTTCTTTATTTTCAACACTATCTATCTATCTATCTATCTATCTATCTATCTATCTATCTATCTATCTATCTATCTATCTATCTATCTATCTATCTATCTATCTATCTATCTATCTATCTATCTATCTATCTATCTATCTATCTATCTATCTATCTATCTATCTATCTATCTATCTATCTATCTATCTATCTATCTATCTATCTATCTATCTATCTATCTATCTATCTATCTATCTATCTATCTATCTATCTATCTATCTATCTATCTATCTATCTATCTATCTATCTATCTATCTATCTATCTATCTATCTATCTATCTATCTATCTATCTATCTATCTATCTATCTATCTATCTATCTATCTATCTATCTATCTATCTATCTATCTATCTATCTATCTATCTATCTATCTATCTATCTATCTATCTATCTATCTATCTATCTATCTATCTATCTGCAGCTTAATTCTTGGCTGACCGGAGGTGAGTAGTGGGGCTTCCGCAATTTCTGAGACAAGAATATTGTTAGGAGTTGCGGACGCTTCTTAGGGATTTTCCGCTAACCTCCATCTGAAACAGCTCCGCTGTTAAAAGAAAAAAGAAAATGCACGCATGTGTCTAGAGATCATCGGCATGTGACGTTAGACCTTCAAACAAGTCGTGTCGCGGACTGGTGGTGCTCGCCGATGTGAACTGCGCAGTACAAGTGGCAGCACAGCTGCGTCGTGCAAAACGCCTCGAGTTATGGTGCATCGGGCTCTACAGAAGGTCCCGTTTGTTGCATTTGCGGGCGCGCTGCGCATCTTGTTTACAACCGGAAGTAAGCACCTTCGTTCGCCGACGGTATGCTGCATCCAACTTTTTTTCAAGCAAAGCAGAAAGGTGAATTAAATATGCAGTGGCGTCCCAATAATACATTCAGTACACAGTAAGAAGTAATAATAACAACACTGCGGGTGAATTAGATGCATAAAAGCCATGGCCGCGCGATCGCTGCGCCAGTGCTTTTACTCAAATGTTTTAACTTGTTTGTATTGCTAGTAAAACTCCATTACAGCACCCTTCGCTTATTTTCGGAAGTGCTATGACGTTTATATGTAAGAAAACAATTCATCAATAGTTGCTCGTCCACTTGGACGTTTTAAGCAAATAAAGAGCTGTCTGCATCTCTTTCCCAAATGTCTGCACCATATTATCGTTTAGAACAGCAGATGCTCACAGTACCAACTATAAATGCCATTCTGGTGCTTCGAGCTTTTCACTTTCTCGCTGGCAATGAACGGACAGGAATTCCTATTTTTCTTGTTAATCAACTGATGGCTTTTACCGCTGGCCTCGTCTATGTTTTTTCATGTCAGCGTTCTTTCCTGAATAATTCGTTAAGCGCCACCAAGAGAAACTTCTAGATAAGTTGCCCTTTCTGAGGCACTGGATTAAAGAAAGCATTGAAGCATGAAATGTTAACTAGCAGATGAACGTATCACACGTTCAGAGCACTCATTGGAAAAGGCAGGAAAAGTACGGTAGAACAAAGGCATTAAAAGAGGTATGTAACCCTGCAGTAGAGAAATAGATGCAGTAAAAAGGTCGCTGTCTCGCTGCAAGAATGAAGCGCAACGAATGTGATACGAAAAAATTGTAATTTTAATCGAAGTAAGACTATCAATTCTAAGAGCAACACTAACTCTTGTGTGCGTGAGCTCGCTAATTAAATACTTGTGCTCTGATGCGGCCAGACGCATACGCAGAGGACACGACGGCCACGACCAGCCCCGTATAGAATGGTCTTGTTTGTGACAGGCGGCTTCCGTGTGCAAATTGTTTAAGCTGGTAAAGAAGAGAAGATGTTAGAGAATCAGTGGTTCATCGTACTGGTACTCCAATCTGGTGCCTATAGGATGATGTCACCGTATCAGATTCAATGCCACGGACCACTGCAGAGCTGCCCCAATGTCATTGATGCAATAGGTGTGCACAGGGTTCTACATTATGGGGAGCCGCCATTCACCGCAGTAAGCACCCCCCCCCTCCTCCAATTGGTCGAGTGCAAAAGAAAGTCACAGTTTCGCCGCAATGGCGAAGCAATGAATGCGATAGCAAGAAATTGGAATGTCATAAGAAGATCGACGAGCAGCTCGATACTTGCAGCTTCCCACTTAAAGCGCAAAGAAGGACGCTCTAAAAGGACGCGCAGGTATACATAAGACAAGCGTGAACTAACAACTATTGCAGTTACGTTTTTGCGCTTGAACAACGCGATGCAAGTGTCGACAACGCAGAACCCGACGCTCTGAGATATTTTTTCTTCTTTTAAAGTGCGGCGCGTGGAATGACCCATCTGCGCCCCAGCCACGCGGTGGCGTGTGACGCAAGGTGCACGTTGTTCTTTTTTTTTCGTTCCACATCACGAATGGGTACAGAAAGGGGCCCCTTTTTCGTGCGCGTCTCAAGAGCAGTTTTCAAAGTGAAAGAAAATGTAGGAGCATTGCGCGTAGAAAACACGCTCAAACTCCTCCGAGACCTGCATACCGCCAGCGCCAGTGCAAGCATGGGGAGTGGCTGAGTGGTCAACGCACCGCGCAGCGGTGCGAGGGGTCACTGGCTCGAATCCCCGGTCGGGTGCCTTGGAATTGTTTTCTCCCTATTTTCCTTTGTGCCTTATATATATATATATATATATATATATATATATATATATCCGGGGCATGATGGCGACAGCAAAAATCAGCCGAGAATGTCCATATAATTGCTGTCGCAATAAAAACAAGCACCGCAGTGGTTGCAAAAATGGGAATGAACCGATGACGGCTGGTCACGCGGCTTTGCGGGGCTAAGGGATTGTACACGCGCTATCCACACACCCGCATCGCACGTGGCGGGACACCTGCCGTACGCAAGCGGAGGACGAAAGAGCGTCGCCGATAGGCTCATTCACCCTCCGCTTGCGTGCGGCAGGTGCCCCGCCACGTGCGATGCGGGTGTGCGGAAAGCTCGCGTACAGTCCCTAAAGGTGGGAAGTAAACGCTGTTGCAATGCAACAGCAGGGCTCCTCGGCTGCCATTGTCGTTAAAAACGTCTATGTCCATGGCTTATCACTTCGGACAGCGAAGAGACAAGTCCGAGTGAGTAATGGTATGGTGCAAACTGGTGTCCCCTTAGATGATTAGAGGGGTTGGCAATCCCTCCCTGTCGCCCCCCCCTCCTTCTATGCGCACGCCTATGAAAAAGACCAATCCGAACTTGACTTTTGTGGTTATGAGATTAAAGCCAACTCCGGCCATTTTTCGAGGTCTATGGATCTCAATGAAATTCGCTGGGTACTTTGCACATTTCCGCCATTTATGCCAAATTTCAAGCTTGAGAGATGCGCCTATTGTTTGCAAATGAATTTTAAAGATTGTCTGCAAACGCCCACCCGGCTTCCCACAATTATTGGCAACATTGCGTGCGTGACGTATCGTTTGCCGGTCGACGGAAGTGTTGAAGCCGATAGGTTCGCTAACTTTGGCCGCTACAGCGTATATTGTGCTGGCCACAAGGCGACGGTGTTTGGCCGGCGCTTCGCTGGTTTGGCGCGCGAGTTTCTGTCTCTGTGGAGGAGCGTGCGATATTCCGCGCCGGCGGGACCAGCATGCCTTGCACGACTTCCGGTTCATAACAAACTACTACGTCATACGTAGACAGTACCATCGGTTGTGTTTCGGTTTCGGTATTGCGCCTTTTTGCTTATTAAAAATTATTTTCGAATCTGCTGAGCATTTCAGCTATCGGGCGCGTGACAAGAGTGCCTCAGGAACATAAAAGCACCATTACTCTGGCACGGTCAAAAAATCGCCGGAGTTGGCCTTTAAGGCAGAACCGGCAGCTTCCGGTGCCAGGCTATGTTTGCTGAAAGCCAGTCGCATCGACGCTTCTCGCTTGCTGAGTGAATTCAGTACACACGCACACAAAAAGGCTTCATTTGAACTAACTGACGCCAAATCTGTGCTATACATTAATTATTGCCCGTATGAGTGGCTTATCCTTGAACCCATATGCACCGATGCCATGTAGGCGCACTCGGACGGCGCGCTAGGCCTAACCTTCACTGGGAGTTGGGCTAATATTGGGCGGGAGCGATCTCGGCGCAGGCGGCTCACGAAAGTTGAAGTTCATGTATTTTAGCTTCAGAGGCATTTGCAGTTTTTCCTTTAAATGAGGTCGAAATAAATGAAATGGCAATATTTTCGAGAGTTGCGTTTGCGGTGTAGCGATATCGAGGGACTTTGAAGGGGTTGCGAAAATGTACCTCATCTACTCATGAGTTAGTAGATGAGCGCTTAATATGTTGTTGCTGTTCACGCCTACGCCTTCAGACCTGTAAAGACTACAAACTAATAATTACAGCATGAGATCACGGATGTGAAATTCACCTGACTGCAGTGGCTTGCATCTGGAGAGCCTTTCTGGTTTTTATGATAGACTGAAGCCTGCGTTCGCTACTTCGTTTCTAAGGCTTTCAAATGCAATATGAATAATTCATCCCAGCCAAGAGCCATAAAATAATAACTGCGAGCACGGAGGGAGAGAACATACTAGTTGTGTTTCCATTCTGAAGCTCAGTCACGCTGACGCTAGGTGTCGTGTTTTTACCCTCATTCTTATAGGCAAGTGACTGCTGAATGCGCACCTGCGAAAATTTAATTCTGGAGATAGTGCATAAGAATATACAGTGCTGCTGTCCGTAATTTCTGCTGTCCCCAATTCAGCACTAGCCAGAAGGAACGTGCGTACGATGAACTAGATGAACTAGAACGGGAGACGTGCGGGGTGCCGCTGACGCTTATTAGCGGCTGACATTCAACACCGACAGGAATATATATATATATATATATATATATATATATATGTATATATATATGTATATATATATATATATATATATATATATATATATATATATATATATATATATATATATATATATATGGGCGATTCATTCCTGTGGTAAATGGTCGTAGGGAGGTTAAAAAGCATAACAAAATTTAGGCCACCTAAAGCTTCATTTAAATTGTCTTCATAGGCGCTCCCCCAGCATTTGGTGAACTTTTAATTTACGGGTAGCATTTAGAGCAAAACAAAATTCTCCGCTGCTCAGAAGAAGCCGGATCTCTTCGGCATATAGTAGGAGACTGTAGAAAATCCCCATTAGAGTTACGCAGTCATTGCCACACCTTTCTAGGTGTGTCAATGATGCTCTCTCCCAGCTTTGGGAGAGAGCATCGGCCAGCTCGAACTCCGACGATCAGCTAAGGCTAGTCGCGAGGGCCCAGGACACTGCCCGAGTGTAGGGTATATTCAACTAAGGGCGCATCTAATGATCACTCTCCTCAAATAAAGATGATTATTCTGCGTCTCTCGGGTGGGTATGTGACATTAAGATGACATATATAAAGAAGAAAACAGTCTTTCAATGAATTCATTCAATTCAGGAGCAATCAAAAATTTCAGCTGCGCTTATATCTGCGTTGCTTATCCAATCAACTTCTGCAGAGCGCCGTCCTGCTCCGCCATCTGGTGAAACGATCGCATCGGTTCACAAGATAGCCGTCACCTGTTTAACTGAACTCAATCAATTGATTTTTATCAATTATCGATAGAGTTAACTGGCGCTCATCGTAAATAAACTCAGACTCCGAATCATATATATCCTATACGACTTTTAAACTGTAGCCATTACCTTTTAGAAGTTTTTAATTTAAGACAATTTATTCTTTGTTTGCGATGAGTTGTGCTTATTTCTTCTTTCCTAAACTACGAACAGGCCTAAATAGACTGCTTTGAAAGTGTGCCGCAGTATCTGCCTCTGACATTTATGCTTCGCAGAGAATGAAATCGTTCACATTCCCATTTCCTCTGATAAGCTGGAAAGCAACACATAAGCGCCAAATACCCCGCGAAAAAGTAAGGCAATTCGCTGGCGCAAGTGAGATTACTTCCAACGTTTCACCAAAAAGTGCAGCCGTGACACCCCTTCCTTCAAATCTGTCACTTCCTTGTCATGGGGAGTTCCGGTCTGTCGTGCACGCCGGGCTCGATTAGTTTCGATATCGCCCATAAAATTCTATGAGAAATATCTCCATCTACGTGAAACGTTTGTGATTTCCGAAAATGGATATGTCGCATATTGTCATGCACTAAAACTTTCTAATATCAGGCCTAACACTTTCAAAACAGTCTATTTAGGCCTGTTCGTAGGCCAACAAGATAATAATTAAAAAAAGGTAATTATAAAGATTTTGTTAATTAGTCGTAACAGTGCCATTTCAGTTGCAGCAAAGTCTTTCCTCCTCGACTAAGAGTTCGTGTGTGAAAGCGAAAGGGGCCGAGTGTTATAAAATATCTATGAAATATCTGTATTGTTGAAAAACACTATATGTACTATCCCAGAAAATAATAAGGTAACAGTAATCATGTTTTGCTAATTATACGAATTATTTTGTTATTAAAAAAAAATCTAAGGACGCAGCCGGGATGTTCTTACATCTTGTGCACTTAGAAGGGCGTTATTTTTTTTAGTGTACGCGCTGCTTCGCATAAATGCACAATCAGCTTATTTTGGTGTGCTTGTGAAATGTTACAGAGTCAGCTTGACTATTAGCAATCCTGTTGGTTTGGAGCACATGCAAATTAATGAAAAAAACACACAATTTCAACCGAGGTTACCAAATAATGGGAATTGTAAGCATAGGTGCTACTAAAACCGGGACTACCAAAGTATTGCCAAAATATGTTAGTACTCAAAGGAAAGCAAACAGAACGAAAAAGAAATAGTAATAATAATAATAATAGGTGAATTTAGATGAAGTCAGGGTAAAATTTGGAGAACTCTCGGGCTTCGCCTTCAAAGGTAGAACGCGCTAGCGTACTCGGGCTCCGTTGACACCGCCTTCTCAATTGCTAACCTGCTTTCGCTTCTCGGCGAATACCGCAGCCGTGACGAAAGGGAAAGAACGTCTGCGCACGTAACATAAGCCCTTTGAAGCTATCCTAGAATGCCTACTGCAAGTGCAGTAGCGAATCGCCCCCTACGCCATTAGTCTTCCTTTTGCGAATTGGCAAAGTGCCCCTTACGAGCCCGTAAGACCACCCGCGTAGCGTCGCGTATGGCCACTTCGTTTATGATGTTGATGATGATGATGAGCAGTTATACCTGAACGCCTTGTCACTGGTGGAACTTTAAACCACCCACTCGTTGCGCATCTCATACGTTTTGATGCCTGCTGAAATTCTACGTTAATACCGCGAATTACTGTATGTGTTATTAACACCCCGAGTCGCACTACTTAACATTCATATATTGTTTTTTTTTTCTGAAGCAATTTGGAGCATGGGCGTGACACCTGTTAGCTACGCACACGACAAGGGTTCGATTCCCACTCGAACTGAAGATTTTTTTTCTTATTCATATATATTTCCACTTTTCGCTCACGGACGACACTGATTTTTCGCTCACAGCCGATGGAATTTTAGCGAAACGAGGTCTTCAACGCTATCGCGTTAAAAACGGCGGGATCTAGAACGGAGCACGAGAACAAATATGATGCTTTGCAGCATGAACGAAATACCAACCTAGAGGTAATGAATGAAACCATGACTGGACTGATCTCAGAAGGAGTGCTTGAAGTCAAAGCGAAAGAGCCAAGGGAAGAAGTGAATCTCCTAAAAATTCCCTGCGGGGAAAGTTTTTTTTTTTTTGAGCGGAAGCAGATGCTGCATGTTCTTTTCGAACTTTAAAAGTGTTATCTCACAGCGAGCAACTAATGAATGCGCCCTTACAACCAAATCTCCGTGGGTGCAGCCTAATCCACTCTTGCGCTGTTGTGAATGTACGTGACCCACTTAGAATGCACTGTCAAGGTGATGACACCACCACTTGTACTCCCGCGCAAGAGCCCGGTAATGTACTGATGCGATTTTTCGGATGCTGAAGATTTACCTTAGGTAAATTATCAAAGGCCCGTATTTCGTCCCTAGCACGCCGTGTTGAATTCCGGCAGTGTCGTTTGCTTTGTGGCCTTTTGCTCAGGAAGTGCTTGCCTACTTGAGTCAATGCAACAGGGGGAAATGAACAAGACCGATCACCGCATCATGGCTGCCGAGCTCGAGCGGCTGACACTTGAACGGCGGCCTTCAGTGGATAAAAGAGGAGCAAAGGACAGGAGATAGTGTGTTGCAATGAAGTCTGCAGAATCGGGCATCCCATCAACAATATTCCCAATATACCTATTTGTTTGTTAATGTTCTTTCTGCTTTAGCAAGCTGTGTCATTTTTGTCGAGGCGTTCTTCCCAGAAACTACGAGAATAACTTTGTGCAATGTCGTGTGTCATCGGCACAACTCCTTTTTTCAAGGGGTCCTTCATACCTGCCAAAGGGGTTTGCAGCAAATTATATTTACAAAGTATATAAAGTATATATATATATATATATACTTTGTACACAACAATACTATATATACAACAATACTTATACTATATATATGTGATGAGGTTCTTGGAAAATTTCTATTAAATAGAGTACGTTGCGCCGTTGGCGACAACGTAAGAAATTGGCGAGGCTGTTTGTAGGTTTCAAACGGCAATTTATGAAAGCATGGAAAAGAAAAAACAAGCACACGCACACAGCAAACAAAGCAACCAAAAATATAAGCGCTAAGAGTCTCTGACGAGCGTAGCGGCTCAGCAAAAGGTCAGTCTACGCAGACACAGGCTCACCCGCTGGGGAGTCGAACGCTTTGGCCGATGCGAGGTGACGTGGCGCCGAGACGAGGAGTGCACGCTGGCTTGAAGAGGTCACCGACGGGTTGCGGAGGTTGCCAAGGAACCTGGAGCCTTGGTGAAGGGAACGTAGGAGGCAGGGGACGTTAGCGGCCACGTCGAGCCCGTAACAACAACGCGTGGACCGCGCCCCAGAGCGTCGACACTCGGGCCCCGGTGACCCGACCGCGCCGAACACCCAAGACCGTCTGCCCTCCGGCTTCTTCTTCTTCTCCGTCTCCCAAGCTCCCCCACACTGGCGCATTCTTGCACGTGCACCAGTGTCCGCGTCCACTTCTTCTAGCGCACATCACAGCGGAGGACAGCTGATCTTTTTCGCGCACATCACCACATCACCACCGGCCCTACGAGTACTTTAGGCGCACATCACACAGGCCCCCGTTTAAGTCTTTTGTTGATGAGGTAACATAAACAAAAGGCCATATATGTGCGCTTTACACGGACAATAGTACACTTCACACTTCACAATCCATTGCACTTTTCACAACTACAGTCGAACATCGACACGAAAAAGAATACATTTCTGTTTTAAACGAAATTACAAAGAGACGGTTCAGTTGTTTGTACAGGACGCTTAAGTTATAGCGTCCCACACGAAACGGTTGGCGCGTTTCACCGGCTTTGAGGACAAACACATTGCAAACGCATGTCCCCGCCTCCCAATACACTTGGCGCGCAGGCGTTCAAAACATGCGAACTGCCCTAAACACGTCTGAATGAGTCCGTCCTTCACGCCAGTACAATGTTTCGTGAGATGAGGCGGAAACGCTTTGAACAACACCTCGAACATCGCTGCAGCCTCACATGATACAACACACGATGTATCAGCTTTCTTGAGGCTCCAGTAGTGCTGTGCGACCACTGGGCTACCCTTTTCAAAATCATTCTTTGTGCACAGGCCACGCTCCATTCTACGTAAATTCACTCTAGATACTTTGTTGAGCACTCTAAGAGACGCCTTCTCTTCCACACTCATAACGCTACTCTCTGTGCTTCCATCAGCTGCACTACAAGTCAACATCACCCTCATTTGAGGTGAGTTAGTGCTATGATCCGCGAGCATGCCCAACTCGTCGGCTTTCGCAGCGTAGGCTGCACCTGGCGAATTTGAACAGACCGAGCGGCAGTGCTTTCCGCGGCATTCGACGTCATTTCCTGTGCTAGTGATTGGTTCTTGTTTACTAAAACTGTGCGGGGGCAAACTTGCCTTTGTAATAAACGTGCTAGGCCTCTCAGGGGCTCTAAAACACAAATCATTCTTTATGAAACTTTCTTGTTCCTTGTCATCGAAGCTGTCCTGCGCTTCCAGCAGCTCAACTAGACCTTTTCTAGTTTCTTGGTCACCAACTGGAAGTATGCTAGGCGCAGCCGGACTTATGTTCAGGCGAGAGCTGCCATGTTGGCGACCCTTCGAGCAGCCTGGGTGAAGCATTAAGGTTGTCTCGGCTTTTTTCGAAGACAAGCTGTGTATGCCCAGAGCATACTTGCGATGGCGCGGATCCCTGAGTTGCAACTGCCTTGTCTTCGCGCCTACAACAACGCGCCTCAACTTCCGCAAGACGCAAGCGAAGCGGCAAAATTTTCGCCTCCAACGCCGCCTTCTCGCGTGCCAGCTCCGCCTTCTGTTGTCGTGCACGCTCATCTCGCTCTGCCTGCTCGCGCCGTGCACGCGCATCGCGTTCAGCCTGCTCGCGTCGGGCCTGGCGTTCGGAGGCACGCTACTCTCTTGCACGAGCTTGCTGCTCTCTCATCCATTTTCTCTCACGCGCCTCCTCCTCTCGCATACATTCCTTCTCACGCGCTTCCTCCTCTCTCATCCACTCCCTCAGTTCGTCTACGGTTAGGCCTAGCTTCTCAGCGATGCTAGTTAGCTCACTTTCTTCCATGTTCCTTTTAACAGTCCAACACTACAATCAGCCTGGCCCCACGTTGGGCGCCATTGTGATGAGGTTCTTGGAAAATTTCTATTAAATAGAGTACGTTGCGCCGTTGGCGACAACGTAAGAAATTGGCGAGGCTGTTTGTAGGTTTCAAACGGCAATTTATGAAAGCATGGAAAAGAAAAACAAGCACACGCACACAGCAAACAAAGCAACCAAAAATATAAGCGCTAAGAGTCTCTGACGAGCGTAGCGGCTCAGCAAAAGGTCAGTCTACGCAGACACAGGCTCACCCGCTGGGGAGTCGAACGCTTTGGCCGATGCGAGGTGACGTGGCGCCGAGACGAGGAGTGCACGCTGGCTTGAAGAGGTCACCGACGGGTTGCGGAGGTTGCCAAGGAACCTGGAGCCTTGGTGAAGGGAACGTAGGAGGCAGGGGGACGTTAGCGGCCACGTCGAGCCCGTAACAACAACGCGTGGACCGCGCCCCAGAGCGTCGACACTCGGGCCCCGGTGACCCGACCGCGCCGAACACCCAAGACCGTCTGCCCTCCGGCTTCTTCTTCTTCTCCGTCTCCCAAGCTCCCCCACAGTGGCGCATTCTTGCACGTGCACCAGTGTCCGCGTCCACTTCTTCTAGCGCACATCACAGCGGAGGACAGCTGATCTTTTTCGCGCACATCACCACATCACCACCGGCCCTACGAGTACTTTAGGCGCACATCACAATATACAACATAGTATAAACTATGTTGTAAGACAGCGCAGTGTGTCGTCCTCTTTCTTGTCCGTGTGTTCTCGCGCTAGTAGTATACTGTCATTTATTAGCTTGACAGCATGCTATTTTTTGTACTTTGATACTCTTCTATGTATTCATGCACATGTGCTACGTTTTGACCTCTGCACGTATTTTCAGCGCTTTGATAATAGAAAATCAGTTGGTTGGTTGGGCCACGTCGTGAATGCTCGAGTTATGATCAAAGAAAAAAACATGGTTGGTCCCTCCATCGCAGGAATCGGTATAACACCTAAGTGAAACGTGTCCTTACAGTAGTATTTGAATGTTTTCTGTACATTAACGTAAGATATATATATATATATATATATATATATATATATATATATATATATATATATATATATATATATATATATATATATATATATATATATATATATAATTTATTTGAAGGCAGAAAGGTCGGCCTGAGCTAGTGCGCTGTAGCCTGCTACTCCGTCGCGCAGGGGAAGCTGCGATGGGTTTATCGCATGAAGAATTTCAATTCTCCCATTTGACATAACGGCATAACTCCATTAATTAAAAAACTTCCCCATCTCCCGCTAAAGGGAACCATGTGTGGATGCGAAGCAGCGGGGGAGATTGTTAGCTTGAGCGGGAGAAACATCGACGCTCTCATTTCACGGCAGCGGTCCGGGCACTCATCGCGGTGCTGCATAGGAGAGAGAATGAGGCGCGCGCGCTCCGTCATTTTCATACCGCGGAACTATCGTGGCGACCCCAGCGGAGTACGCAGTTGTCGCACCACCTGTCGTGCGCGCCGCTCCGTAGAGGATTCTTAGAGGAGAGAACGGGGGGGGGGGGGGACCGTAGGAGAGGAGAGAGAGGGGACGTGCATGCGCTATGGGAAACGGGAGCCGCTTCGTACAGTAGAGGACTCCTAGAGGAGAGAGTGGGGAGAGGACGCGCATGCGCTGTGGGGGATGTGGAACGCGGGAGCCGCTCCGTAGAGTATAGGATTCCTACAGGAGAGAAGGGGAGGGGACGCGCATGCACTGTAGGGGGTGTGGCACGCGGGGGCCGCTCCGTAGAGTAGAGGATTCCTAGAGGAGAGAAAGTGGGTGAGCGTAGGAGAGGAGAGAGGGGAGGGAACGCGCATGCCCTGTGGGGTGTGGGACGCGGGACGCGGGAAGGAGGGACGCGGGAATCATCTCTTCAACCATCTTAAGATGCAAGCCGCTACAGAAAAAGCAAATGTGAAAACAGTGAACAAATTTCGCATTTTCGAGATTTTTTGAGGATATTGGACACATTTCTTGAAACACCCTGTACATTGATTTATATATATATATATATATATATATACAAGCTTGGTGTTTCAAGAAATGTGTCCACTATTTTTTAAAAATCAGCAAAATGCGATATTTGCTCGTTGTCTTCACAACTGCTTTTTCTGTAGCGGTAGGCATCTTAAGATGGTTGAAAACATGATTTGGGACAGTAATTAAGAAAGTTAGATTAATTAACTTTTTAATTAGCGGAGTTACGTGGTTAAGTCCAATGGGAGAATTGAAGTCCTTCATGCGAAGAACCCCTTTCAGCTTTGAGATTTCGAAAAAGCGGCCTCTATTAATTATTGTGGCGTAATCAAGTTAAGGCAAATTCAGCGGCCAAACCGAAACCCAAGCACCGACGAGCGCAACAAGCAGACGACTAGAATGAGGTCACTGTTCAAGACAACGGTTACAGAGGTGCAGTGCTTCCCCGTTCGTTAACGTATGTGCGTCATGCGTGCTACTACTGCAAGCGCAGCCCACACACTCGCACCAAGCAGTCAATTGATGGTTGATATAATGACGTTCACTCATTGTGGACGTCTCAGACGAATGTGGCAGTTGCGCTCTTCCGCGTTTCGGTTTCGGTTTGGCCGCTGAATTTGCCTGAACTTCATTATGAAGGACTTCAATTCTCCCAAGGGGCTTAACCACCTAACTCCGCAAATAAAAAAGTTAATTAATTTAACTTTCTTAATTACTGTCCCAAATCATGTCTTCAACCATCTTAAGATGCCTGCCGCTACAGAAAAAGCAACTGTGAAGACAGCGAGCAAATACCGAATTTTCCTGATTTTTTAAAAATAGTGGACACATTTCTTGAAACACCCTGTATATATTACATGAGCGGTACTATTACATTAGGTACAGGGACTTTAGGCACAGAGGCTATTTTCCAACTATAGTTAAAGCTTCCTATAAACAACATTTTAGTGACGGTTTAAAATGCTTTGTTATTGTTGCTATCAAATTTATAGAAGCTATGTACGTCAAAGTGAACTGTTTTGACTAGGAAATGCTTGAAGGTGACCGAGCAATACAGTTCAAAAGACAGAAGGTAGTAAGAATAGGTAAAACAAAATGGCCTTTATATTTGAACTGTCAACTTCAATGGCTTATGCTTTTTGTTAGTGGCACAGCTGAGTCCTGCGCTTGTAAACAACACGACTAAAGGCGCACCCTGACTTTATGAATATACTATATAGCTGACGTTACTAATTGTTTGGTTGACTGAGTAGAAGTAAAGATATATCACATCTAATTTCAGCTTTCAATTAACTAAACAGCAATGTCGTCTTAAAATATTTGGGTATTGTTTCTATAAAACGCTTATGTGCATAAGAGGACTAGAGATGGGAAGCATGATACGGTGCCATTAATATCATTTTAAGTAGCGCAAGGATAGGGCATAGCAGAAAAAACGAATGACAGTGATGTCTTTATTTTGGGGTCGCGAAAAACGAGAGAGGAGTAAATATGAAAAAAAAAAAAAAATTGGGGGGACCCTTAAGCTTCGCCTTTAAGAGTTGAACGCGATAGCGATATCCCGTCCCTACTGCGTACTTCAATCACTTAGTGCATACTATGTAGTGGGGAGTATGGTTTAAACCAGGAGAAATTATGCGCGGCAAATGTGGGAAATGTTTTCGAACTTGCTATGCACCCACTACGTGGTGTTAAGGGAATACGCGCGGTAAGGTGTGTGCCGTTTGTAATGGGTGGCTGGCTTTAAACTATGGAACCGTTATGATAGTCACATATTCCGACGCCCGATGGCAATTTACGCTTGTACCACGCAATATTCCTGGGATATTACATGTTATATTGCGACGCCTATATAAAGGACGCTTGCGTTTGCGAATGTTATGAGCGCTGTGCGACCCACCAGTGAAAAGGCTCCTACCGGCTGGACCCTGTGCCCGACTACCTGGGAAAGTGCCGCAGAACCGAGCTGCAGTAGTGTGCAGAATGCGGTACCCCGTGTGCAGTGCTTTCCCCCCCCTTGCTGGCGTCCCTCTGAGACACTGGACGCGTACTTCAGAGACACTGGAAGCGTCCCTCAGCGACGCTGCACGCGTCCGAATAGCAGAGGTGCGCCCTCCTCCTCCGAGCGTCTCGGCGCTTATAAAAGGCCGGTGCATCTAGCGTCGAGCGCTGCTTCTTTGTCCACGTCTTGTACATACGTTGTTCTCTTTTAAATTAAACGTTTTTTTTTCTCTGGCTGCCTTTTGCCTTGCCACTGCCTGGATGTTCCCAGCCCAGTCCTTTGGCCCTCGCGTCACGCTACCCAAGAGACCCTGGGGCCTCTCGTAACAACTGGATGGCAGCGGCGGGATTACAGTGGATATTGCAACTTGCACCAGCCGAACCGTGGACCTTGGAAGGAAGCCCATGACTGCAGCTACGTGAGTGTCGAACTTTTCCCCTTTGAGATTTGCCAGGCTGTTAAGGATAGCTTTAAAGCCGAAGCTGGCAGGTTTTCTTTATCAATATTCAGCCCTTTTTACGTGATAGCACTTGGTGATAATTGATAAAGAATAGATAGGGAGAAGGGTTCACTGTCGTAGCTGGTCATGGATCTCAATTCTCTACGCAAGCCTGAACTGTTCTTGCTATGCGCAGAATTGGGAGTGCAAGCGGGGAATGCCATGCGGAAGGCATGGCATTCTTCCGCATGGGAAGAATGCCTGTACTTCCGCCATGCGGAAGTACAGGCATTACTTGCTTTGGAAGCAGATGACGAGGAGCTTCTCGAATGTTGGCAGATTGTCAAAGAGCTCCAGGCAAACGAAGAAAAGAGCTTGGCTGATGAGAAAGAGCGTCAGGCAAACGAAGAAAGGAGGCGTGCTGATGAAAAAGAAATACTTTTGCTTGAGCTCGAACTAAAGCGCTTAGAGGTGGAAGTGCAGAAAGCGAAGGCGGCTAACGTTGAAGCGCACGTACCGGTTTCAGAAGCACGAGAAAATTTCAATATGAAGGATCTAATGCAGCCTTTTCAGGTAGGAGAGGACATTGGAATGTTTCTCGTGAACTTCGAACGGACCTGCCAAAGAATGAAGTTCAATAAGGCGTCATGGCCACAGCGCCTGTTAACAGTGTTGCCTTGTCAGGTAGCGGACGCGATGGGGAGGCTTAGCGCAGAGGAGTACGAGGACTACGACGTTGTAAAATTGAGTCTCCTTAAGAGGTATCGCCTGTCTCCAGAGGCGTTTCGCCAGCGTTTCCGGAAAGCCACCAAGTTGAAAGACGAGTCGTACGTTGGGTTCGGCTACAACTTAAAGCTCAACTTCGTTGAATGGCTAAAAAAGCGCGGAGGTTTATGGAGACATGGCGAAGGTTGTCGAATGCCTCTGCCTCGAGCAGTTTTACAGCACGATTCCCGACCGAATGCGTTAATGGATCCTCGACAGGCCTGACGTGACCACGGTTGAAAAAGCGGCCGAGCTCGCGGAGGAATACTCGTCGCGCCATGCATCGCAGCCAAGTGAAGGGTGGACGCTCGACGCGTTTCCGAAGCAAGGCGTGGAGAATAGGTCCCCAAAGCTTTTCAGGCGCAACGGTAACGCGGAAGGTGCAGAACCGGAGATGGAACTTGAGCAGACGCTTCCTAAAGCTCCTATTAACGAGGGAAAGAACAAACAGTTTGAAGCGCAGAAGCCGATAACGTGCTATAAGTGCCTTCAACCGGGCCACCTTGCCTCTGGTTGCCGAAATCAGCGTCTAGTATTATCCTATGTCCGCGCCGACGCTGAGAATTTAGGGCTGCTTAAGCAATTCATAAAAAAATTTGTAGTGAATGGAAAGCGCTGCAGAGCTCTTAGAGATTCCGCAGCCATCATGGATGTCGTTCATCCATCTTACGTCAGCGCCAAGGACTTCACTGGCGAGTGTGTATGGATACGACAGGTGGTGCAGGAGCGCAGCGTTTGCCTGCCTCTCGCGCGCGTCCATATCGAGGGGCCCTTTGGGGCGTTTACTACTGAGGCTGCGGTTTCGGCCAGACTTCCAGCTCAGTACCCCTTCCTATTTTCTAATCAATCAGAGATGCTCCTCAGGAAAATGGGAACTTGTTTTGAACAGGTGGAAGTTTGCCCGCGTACCCGCTCAAAAGCTCGAGAACTTCCTAGGCAGCTAAATTGTGATACTCCTGCCTTTATAGACGCATGCGACGCATCCCCACAGCACGCGAATAGCCCGACGCTAGAAAGTGTTGCCGTTCCTGACGCCCGAACTAGAACTGTTGATAGAACTGATGCCGCGTCTCCGGAGGTGGAAAATGAGGCGTTTCCAGGAGAGCCCGGGTTTTTGTTGCCGCCGTTGTGTAGAAATTTTAAAGGCTTGCTCTCGGTCGGCAAGATTCGGTTTGCGCAAGATCTGGAGTCAGACAGAACAATCCTGAATCGGCAGAACACCGTGTGCGAAGCAATTTCTAAGAAACATTGTGACTCTGCAGAAGAGGAATCGCATGTTGTTCCGCCTGTATCGAAAAAGGTGAGGCGTCGGCATCGACGAACTAAGAAAAGGAAAATTTATCAGGCAAAAACGTTCTTCGCTTCAGCCTCGCTTTGCCTCCATTCAGTTTCGAAATAAGAATAAAGGAAAATGAACGGTTATGCAGATAGCTCAAGTCGCTGCTTCGAATAACAAGTGTGCCTGAGTGTATTAGTTTACAATGTTTCACAAAATGTAGTTATGTAGAAGTATTCTGAGAACGTAACTTTGAAAATTTAGGTCCTGGCTGATGCGCTGGGCAGTGGATCCTTGACCCTATCGCCTGCGAACTTTACTGATTATTTTAATATGAGCCTGGCAGGTCTTTGGGTGAATTGTCTGGCGTTTGCGGGCTGCTTTCACCGGGGTACCACCAGTGAAGCTACCATCAAGGTGGCCCTGCATCTGAAAGCGAACAGCGAGACCAGAACCATTTCGAGTTCTCACAGCCGTCAGGAGAAAGGAGCCTGTCTAGTGTGGTGTGCCGAGCGTGTGCGCGAGTGGGTGTTGTTGTGTCGCCTTGTCGTGGTGCAGTTTCTAGGACGACAACTGTGCAGACGCCGACCCCGACTTCGAGCGTCGCCAGCCACGTACGCATCGAACTTCCGCAAGGTATCCCTCCGGACAGTGGCTGCTGACCCTTGTCCATCGGGACAACGTTACCCCGGCGGAGAAGTTGTTATGAGCGCTGTGCGACCCACCAGCGAAAAGGCTCCTACCGGCTGGACCCTGTGCCCGAATACCTGGGAAAGTGCCGCAGAACCGAGCTGCAGTTGTGTGCAGAACGCGGTACCCCGTGTGCAGTGCTTTTTCCCCCCCTTGCTGGCGTCCCTCTGAGAGACACTGGACGCGTCCTTCAGAGACACTGGAAGCGTCCCTCAGCGACGCTGCACGCGTCCGAACAGCAGAGGTGCGCCCTCCTCCTCCGAGCGTCTCGGCGCTTATAAAAGGCCGGTGCATCTAGCGTCGAGCGCTGCTTCTTTGTCCACGTCTTGTACATACGTTGTTCTCTTTTAAATTAAACGTTTTTTTTTCTCTGGCTGCGTTTTGCCTTGCCACTGCCTGGATGTTCCCAGCCCAGTCCTTTGGCCCTCGCGTCACGCTACCCAAGAGACCCTGGGGCCTCTCGTAACACGAAACATGGAAGTTATTTTCACTGCATTTCCAAGCAGAGGAAGTTATTTTCACAGTATATTCAAGCAGAGGCATGGCTGTGTGGTAGAACACCTGCTTGCCACGCAGACGACCCGGGTTCGATTCTCACTCGGACGCGAGAATTTTTATTATTTATCTTATTTGCATCTTTCTCGATTTTTCGGTCACGGACAAGATGATTTTTCGCTCACAACCAACGACGCCGACGCCGGAATTTCTGCGAAACGAGCTCTTTAACACTATCGCGTTAAAATCACGCCATATCCACGAAGTGAATGATGATGAGTGGGCGAAGCTCGATCGTTTTCATCCATGGCAGAAAGTGAATGTGTGGTCTGGAACACGCTTATACTTCATGGTCATCAGCGTCACCGTCATTGTTATCACGTGTAGTGGGTACATTCCACTCTACTGCGTCATCGTCATCTTTATCACGTGGAGTGGGTACATTCCACTATACGTGGCTATCTACCTACCTACCTACCTACTACTACTACTACTACAACTACAGAGGAGGGACAGACCCACACCCTTAGGAGCTTCGCCCCTAATCATATTTGTGAAAAATAAGGTTATCAAAACTTGGTACTCGACGACATGGTGATTAGACTCAAACATTGACACGCGAGAAATATACATTAACATATGTTGAGAGAGAGAGAGACACAACATTTATTTGAAAAAAATCACGCCATATCCAAGAAGTGAATGATGATGAGTGGGCGATGCTCGATCGTTTTCATCCATGGCAGAAAGAGAATGTGTGGTCTGGAACGCGCTTATACTTCATGGTCATCAGCGTCATCGGCATCGTTATCACGTGTAGTGGGTACATTCCACTATACTGGAACTCGCTTATACTTAATCGTTATCACGTGTAGTGGGTACATTCCACTATACTGCGTCATCGTCATCTTTATCACGTGGAGTGGGTACATTCCACTATACGTGGCTATCTACCTACCTACCTACCTACCTACCTACCTACCTACCTACCTACCTACCTACCTACCTACCTACCTACTACTACTACTACTACTACTACTACTACAACTACTACTACTACTACTACTACTACTACTACTACTACTACTACTACTACTACTACTACTACTACTACTACTACGACAACTACAGAGGAGGGACAGACCCACACCCTTAGGAGCTTCGCCCCTAAAAAAAATTGGACACTTTGTACATTCCAAAATTGGGGGGACCCTGAAGCTTCGCCTTTAAGAGTTGAACGCGATAGCGATATCCCGTCCCTAGTGCGTACTTCAATCACTTAGTGCATACTATGTAATGGGTAGTATGCTTTAAACCAGGAGAAATTATGCGCGGCAAATGTGGGAAATGTTTTCGAACTTGCTATGCACCCCACTACGTGGTGTTAAGGGAATACGCGCAGTAAGGTGTGTGCCGTTTGTAATGGGTGGATGGCTTTAAACTATGGAATCGTTATGATAGTCACATATTCTGACGCCCGATGGCAATGTACGCTTGTACCACGCAATATTCCTGGGATATCACATGTTATATTGCGACGCCTATATAAAGGACGCTTGCGTTTGCGAAGCATGGAAGTTATTTTCACTGCATTTCCAAACAGAGGAAGTTATTTTCACAGTATTTCCAAGCGGAGGCATGGCTGTGTGGTGGAACACCTGCTTGCCACGCAGACAACCCGGGTTCGATCCTCACTCGGACCCGAAAATTTTTATTATTTATTTTATTTGCATCTTTCTCCATTTTTCGGTCACGGTCAAGATGATGATTTTTCGGTCACGGACAAGATGATGATTTTTCGCTCACAACCAACGACGCCGATGCCGACACCGACGCCGACGCCGACGCCGGAATTTCTGCGAAACGAGCTCTTTAACGCTATCGCGTTAAAAGTGTGTTCGGCGAAAGCGTGTGGCCATTCCACTGACTATGCCATGTCTTATCTTTTACACTCTCTGTGGGATTACACACAAACCGAATGTGTGCGTGTTTTCTTTTTTAATTTTTTTACCGCGAATCGCAGCGAGACGCGAGACTAATGTTCCTCCGTTCGCATGCGTTAATATTTTCTCGCTCTTTGAGCATCGTGCAAACGCCCTCCGCGTTCCAGCGCTTAAATGGACGGACCCTATGTAAATTCGAAAGTGTATTCCGTGAACGCCTGTGTTCATTGAGACGGCGTCGGTCAGAATGATTGCAAGCGCTGGGCACAGCGACGCTACGCAAGCAAAGCGCGAGCGCGGTAGAGTCCGAGGCGACCGGCGACCGTTTGCGCACCCGGTGGCCACCTGGCACCGTGCCAGAGCTCGGACAGACGGACGGACAGACGGACGGATGGACAGACAGACAGACGGACGGACGGCCGGACGGACGGACAGACGGACGGACGGACGGACACCAGACGGACGTGAGCATGAAACGTTAAAGGCTTTCGCCTTAAAAAAAAGTGGTTCATCGCGGGTGGGGCCCTTCTTCGAAGGCTACACAGGCTATAGCGGCTCGGCGGGCCTGACCTAGGGTCGCCAGTTGGCTTCCCAGGGTCCGTTATGTTGAGAGACGCAGGATGGGCGATAACGTTCATCTACCTTTATTTGAGGCGCTGCCTGATATTATATACAGAGAAAACGAACTCGAGAAATAGGATAAGATAAAATCACTTAACAAGTACTTGCAGAAACACTCAACTTCGCTGCAGGTTGGCGAACTTTTCGCAACTGAGAGCTTTAACGAATTTGCGAAGTTTCTGCAGGGCAATATTTCTTTACGATATGCTTTTTTAACACGAAAGTGTTTTATGCCGGGGTCCACCACGGCTCCTCTGACGTATTTCCGCCACGGATATGACGTTGTAAAATATAAACTAACATAATGAGAACCTACGACCTCTCGGTCCGCAGCGCGCGGCGCGAAACCACTCGGCTACGGGATCGCACGTTCCTCAGCTTGCTAATGGCAAGCTATTTATACACACCATATACCGATGGCGGTCCTCAGAGCTCCTCGACTTCAGCGCGTTTTCGTCATCACTAGCGAGATGGCGCGAAGGTGTCACGGAGCGCGCGCTCGAAAGGTCGTCGCGCCTCTCGCTGGGGTGAGCGTGCACCTCCACGGGGCGTTGTCGCTGGTGCGCGCGCGCTTATCTCTTGATCGGGGCATTCGGGCGCTTCGCACGCCTTGTGTTTCCACCGTAAGTTTGCTTTGAAATTACAGTGGATAAAGAGTGCGCGAAGGTCGCTTCGTTCGCCGCAGAGGCCGCGTTTACGAATGGAGCGCGCCGCTTACACACGAAGTAATAATTGTGGCAGTTGTTCGCGCTCGTCCTGTGTATGCTTGTGCGTTCGTTTCGTGCGTCTTTGTGTTAGAGCAGCGCGCTTTAAATGTCGAGCTGTGAAGTTAGTCCGTGCTCGTCTTGTGTATGCTCATTTCGTGCGTCCTTTCTGCTTGAGGTGCGCGCTGCATGTTTCGAGCTGCTTGCCGTTCTTCACGTCACATTACAATTTGTTGCTGCAGCATTCATTCCTTCTCCCTTGTGGCAAAACAATGCACAATAAACGCTCAACTACTTATGTGAATACACGTTTCACTTTCGTGTTATACCGATTCCTTTGACAGAGGGATCAGCCATGTTTTTTTTGTTGATGTCGAGGGCTTGTTTTATTCTGTGCCCCATAATGACCTCTTTATTGCTGTTAGGAGTCTGATAGACGATTGTGGGGTGGTTAATTTTCAAAATTCAGGTCTGTTATATACTACAAACTTCCTACATGTCCGTGGGTTTCAAATTCTTGCGACGATAATATCCTCTGAGGGCAACATTTATAGACATAAGAAAGGGATCTGCGTCGCATTTACGAGCTGTTAAGAGCCTACTGGGCTGACTACTTTGGCTGACATTTGCGCAGATTGCAAGGCCTGTGAGCCGTAACTGGATGAGATAAAGATTCTTGCCAGAGCTAAGGATAGGATCGCGCGAGAAATATTAGAATGAACTGTATCAAGAAGAGAAAATATATTTGTTCTAATGATACTTCCGTAGAGCTTTGGAAGGAGAGACTGAGTATCTTGAGCGCTTTCCTGAATGATTTTGTGTTACGTGACCGTGCTTTGGAGTCAATGGGCATGTTTGCTTTTACGGAGCACATTAGGGCGCCAGGCTGTCGTATGCTGTCAACGTCGCTTGGGGTAAGGCAGGTGCAGCCACAATAGCGTAGCCATCTGTAGCATGTGCTCGCGCCAAAAAGAAGTCTTCTTCCTGTTGTTCTTCGAACGCCTTGACGATATTAAGTCTAAAGCACTTTAAATAAAACAACGTATAAAAATTGAAAAAAAAAACAGGAAGTAAGCGAGACAGAGCAAAAGAGAGAAAGAGAAAAATACGAAGAAAAATAAAATAAGTACAAAAAACGACACAAAAACTGTAAACACCTCTAGAAATGCCCGGCTTTCCGACGATCACGAGGTATTATACTTGAAGAGAGCAACTACATTGTGCTAGTAAAGGTGAATCACCCACAGTTCTAGCAGATACTATTTCTTCCACCGTATCCATCTGCGACCTACTAACTTCTGACGGCATCTCAGCTTCTGGCAGTCACGTCGAGTAGCCTGAGCACTTCGAGCTTCGTAGTCGTTGTTTGTTCGCTACAGAGAAGCCAGTGATGAACTTTTAGCAGCTTTACACATGAATTTCAGTGGTCGTTAATTCAAAACAGCTTTTTCCGCCAATACTACAGTCTCAGTTTCATCACTTTTGAGATCGCACTTACCCATCACCTTGCGCAATGATGACCTGAGGGATTGCAAGAGTCTCTTCCACCAACCATCCCAGCAAGGCGCACTAGTTGAAATAATCTGCTTTCTTCGATGCATCTGCATCCAGAAGAACGACGGTAATGGAAAGCTCCTCGAGATGCTCCTCTCTGGCTTGAGGTTTACCCCTATGTCAAGGCAGTCGTTGAGAGGATGACGAAGCGTGGAACACGACTTGGGGCTTCGCAGTCAAACGTGCGCCTCTCATATTTTCTCGTTGTGGCGCATAGATAGCCCGGTCGACAAGTGGCATCCTTCGCCACCACTTCAACGTGTCCTAGCTCCAGGCGTTACCGGGAGGCTTTGTCTTGTCGCTTCCACAACCCTTCTTTTATCGATAGCCTCTTTGCCAGTTTTTGTGGACATGTGAGTGCCGTGTAATGGTTTCTTCCAAGTGGCGGTTTCGAACCATCTTCGCAAGGCAGTTCCGCTGTATTTCTACCATTTTCTTTTCGAATCATTCCTCGGAAGCGAGCAATGGACTCGGGTAAGGATAGTTCTCGAGAATCTGTGATGCCAGCTGCTTCGAGGTGTCGGAACTACTGGGGAATTTGCGAGATTGTGTCACCGTCTCTAGCCGTTTCCACTCGCAGAACACAGACCACGAGGTTAGTGTTGCCTTCTAGAGAGGCACTTTTACGACTGGGCTCTTGCAGTGTCCATCCAAGCGCCGTGTTGATTGCGACCAATCCTAGAATTTCAGTGCTTCTTATTACTTCACCAGTATTAACTTTCCAAAGGTGGTCCGCTCTAATCAAGAAGCTCATGCCGGTCTCTGTCTCCGCTTCAAGAAATTTCTTTTCGTCAGCAATAACACGGCCTTCAAGACGCAACTGTTGCATGATGTGGCTATCAGCCGTCGGCGAAAGGTTGTCATCAAAGATAACTGGGAGGACTATTGCTCGAACGATGTCGATGTCGGTGGAGTACTGGCTACGAAGGGGAACTCGAACAACCCTTCGCCTTTCCTCTGAAGCTGAGAATGCCCTGCCAAACGTGTTGAATGCAACCCGTGTCTCTCCCAGTACCTGCAAATTCAGTTTCACGGCGAGGTCTTCCGTGACGAAAGATCGCTGAATGCCTTCATCAAGACTCCCTTGGACGTATCTTGATCTGTCATTTTTGATGACGAAGGCTCGAAAGATCTGCAGTTACACTTCCTGTCATTTCTCTCGCAACAACTTGTAGAATTCTTGTACAGCATCACTGACGGCGACGTCCCTGCTGTACTACCAGAAGCCTCTGCTGGTAAAGATGTTTGTGCTGCAGCCAATTTCATCATGTAGTCAGGGTCACACGTACTCGACGCTTGCCTTCCATGACAAGTTGAACACGTGAGTTTGACGTTGCAAGACCGTGCCAGGTGACCTCGTGACGTGCATCGATAGCAGCGGTTGTCTTCAGCTAGCATCTTTTTCTTATTATCGAAGAGAGAGGTTGGTGTCGCAGGCGTGTGATCCGTGCTCCTTTCCTCGACAGAAAAAAAAAACACTCGATTCAGCTGTACAATGCTCTAATCAGTACAGAAGTGGTGCTGGTGCTGCTGCCTCGAGCCCTCAGTGTATGGTCATCGACAGATATCGTCGTGCGAATGGCTGACACTGCTCCCGGCATTCTAGTTGAATACGTATGAACATGTGCAGCTCTTGCAGTTCTGGCTCCGAGGTTGCAGCTGCCAGCGCTGGATCTGAGGCGTTCGTGTAAAACCCATGTTGTCTTAAAGTCTGGCTGCGCTTTGCTGGTGTGTACGCCAGAACAATATCGCACGGCAAAGCCTCTTGTAGACTATCAATCAGCATCGCAGAAGAAGTGACCGTTGGTACGTTTGGTGCTGACAGACATCGGATGTTGAGCTGCACATCATCATAAGCTGCCTGAAGCCTCGGACGTCGCTCCCTGACTTGACATGCGGAAGATTGCGAAGCGCTGACAGGTGTTGTTGCTCGATTCGTTTCCGATCTCCGAACCGTTCTTTCAGTAACTATAGGGCATCTGCGTAACAAGCTTCAGAAGTGGGGAATCGCGAAATGGCTGCGGCTGCTTCACCCGCAAGGTAATGCCGTAAGCAGAAACACTTCATCGTCGTTGATAGAGTGTTGTTGAGATGAACAGTTCGCTCGAACTGCTCCCAGAAAGCTTACCATTCGAGAATGTCGGCTATGAATGTTGGCATGTCAACATTGGGCAGTCTTGGGCCAATTTTGGTCAGAGCGTCGGGAGCTGTTGGGATTGCGTTCTGAGGAGCAGTCGCCGCTGTCCCGTCCCCGCAGCGTCTATTTCGCAGCGAATCTCGGCGAGCATGCTGATGGCTTGGTCATTATATTCTGCCGCCGTTACATACCCCGCCTCGAGCTCATCGTCGGCGAAGTGTTCTTCAAGCGCATCATTAATGTTTGAGAGCTCGATGGTGCTTGCCGACAAACGGTCATATATACCTGTCAGCTTGGGCTCGTCCACGGTAGGATCTGTCAGTAATTACCGTGCTTCCTGTAGAACATTGGTGTTCTGGACTCATCGAGCTGAGCGCTTGGTTCTGAGGTGATTCATTCGATCCGGTCTTGAAGTCGAGGAGGTCTGGGGCCCACGCCGATCGCGAACGATTCGTTGTCAGTCCTTGCCGCCCGCAACGCGACGCGGTTGAGTAGAAAGTCCTCTTCAACCGTGCGATGAGAGAGACGTGTCCGCACGAAGGTTTTCGGCGCCAAATTGTAAAGAAAGCTAGCGATCCGCGAGGGAACCAGACCTACAGACGTTCATCGTTCCGAACTCCTCCTCTTATGTTGCAGTGTTCGCCTGCAAACGTTTATTCCTTCGCTTTTCATGCAGAAGGTAAACACATCGTCCTGCCTTCACTTTCTTCGTCCATGTACTTCATTGTGCCACTTTCGCATTTAATGCAATTTTGTTGTGTGTACGATATCCTTTTTTTCCAAGAGTACTTCGGATAATATTGTATCTAAATTTAAAACTGCCGACAAAATGCTATGGAGAGTGAGAACACTCACTTCATATTCAGCTTGGATACATAGCAAAAGCCCGTACTCTATACCGGCGTCTTTGGTGAATCTATTATATTTGTGATGCTTACTCAAAGTGAATTATTTATAGTTTTTTGGCAGGTAAGTCAGTACAGCAGAAAGGTAGTCAGGGCCCACTAGAGAAGAAATGTAGCTTACTAGAACGTGTTGTTTGGCTAGTTGGTTCATGCTGAAGAAAGATTAAGGACGCAACTCACGTAGAAGAAAAAAAAATGGGACAGGATAGAGCGCCAACCAGTCCCTTGTTCAAGCAATACATCACGTACCACGTGTAGCATGTCGTAGAAGCAATCGTTGCAATCAGTAAAGCATGTTGCGCGGAAGAAGGAGCGGAAAGGTAGTCAGGGCGTACTAAGAATAAATGTAGCTTACTAGAAAGTGTTGTTGGGCTAGTTGATTCATGCTGAAGAAAGGTTAAGGACGCAACCCGCGTAGACCAAAAAAAAAAAAGGGACAGGATACAGCGTCAACCAGTCCCTTGTTCAAGCAATACGGCACGTACCCGACCTAGCACATCGTACAAGCAATCGTTGCAATCCGTAAAGCATGCTCCGTGGAAGAAGGAGCGGAAAGATAGTCAGGGCCCACTATAGAAGAAATGTAGCTTACTAGAACGTGTTGTTCGGCTAGTTGATTCATTCTGAAGACAGGTTAAGGACGCAACCCACGTAGACGAAAAAAAGATGGTGACAGGACAGAGCATCAACCAGTCCCTTGTTCAAGCAATGCGACACGTACTCCACCTAGCATGTCGTAGAAGCAATCGTTGCAATCAGTAAACTATGCTCCGTAGAAGAAGAAGAGGAAAGGTAGTCAGGGCCCACAATAGAAGAAATGTAGCTCACTCCGTAAGAGATACAACGCTGCGCGGCAGAAAGGTGTTTTCTTCACGTATGGGAAAGATAACGGCTGAGTCAGAATGTCAATAAAACTGAAACTCGAGTCGCCATTTGAAGCAGCAACGAGCGCGCTAGCGCGGCCGTGGACCACGCGTGTAGAATAGAATCCGTAACTACAATGAGGTTGAGAAGCGTGTGTTGTGGGGTTAGTTGGTACGACATATTATTTAAAATTAAACTGCGCTTGGGACAGGACACCAGAGAAGAATCAGAGAGGACGAACGCCGACGAACAACTGCTGTTAGTCTGCGTTCGTCTTCGCTGCTTATACTCTGGTGTCGTGTCCCAAGCGCCGTTTAAATTTGAATAATACAATAACGTTGTCTGTGCTACCCTGACGTTGCTAGGTGATGGCGGACAACAGAACATCACCTGACAACGGGGCGTTCACGAAGAATCTGGCGGGGATACTCGGTACACCGTCAAAGGATCAATTGAACAAATAGGATTTTGTGACTCAGACAGGCTGGCCGACGTTTCGATAGGAGGACCCATCTTTGCCAAAGGTGCCTTGTCATCCCTAGCGTGTTAGTCTTAAGGGGGTTAGTGTCGACGTTATGTCCAATGGCGGCGAGTGTCCTTGTCGGTAAACGCCGTCTAGGACAAAAGAAAGTCGGGAAGAGGGAACATGTGGGTAAGGGTGTTTCACCGCCACTAACGTGAAACCTGGGGAGGGGTGAATCCTGCAGTGTTTTGAAAGAGGGATGTTACTGATGAGGCACTGGTGGGGCCATATCTGAAACCGCACATGTAGAGAAGGGTGTTTCTGCTCCACTAACGTCGTCGAAAAAATGGGTCGGGATGCATCTTACCCTAAGGCGCTTCTTCTTCTTTCTCTTCTTCTTCTTCCCTACTCGCCCGGTTTCAGTTCCTTACGGCATATGAAGGGAAGGGTGTTTCAGCGGCACTAACTTCGTCCGCTATTTGTTGGGCTAACTGTTGCCTTCTTCATTTTCAGTAGGCCGGTGGCGAGTTGTCGTATTTACCCAATTTCCTTGGCTCTTCCCCGTTTGTATGGTGGACATTGTCCACATGACACACCGTCACTACTGGCACGCCGCGATGAGATGAGACGCCGGCGTCGCAAAGCCTCGTCGCATGAGTTTGAGAAGAAACTCATGCGACACGCGACATCGCAATGCCCTCATCGGTGGTAATGTTCTTCCTCCCTATTCGCCGCGAGATCGGGCTATGGGCGGCAGCACCGTCGCCGCGTTTGTGTGGATAGGCGGTCGGCGGCATATACTAAAGTACGCAGCGGTGCTTCTCTGTAGGTGCTTTGAGCCGATTGTCAGCGAATAAAGCTCAATGAATACAGCCTAATTGTCAGATATACGACCTCCACTGCCACATTAATGCTCGAAGCCGGCTAACGTTCCTATTATGGGCTAGAGAAGGGCCATTTGCCAATTTATTGGCCGCTGGGCTTCAGTCACAGCCGTGTTTTGCACGGTCCTCGATGTTTTTTCTTGCTTTATTCGAATGTGTTTAACTTCTGTTCTGCAGATACAACAATATAACTACTGTTGCACTACTGAGACAATTGTGTGTTTACTTCTTGGTCTCGCTGCTACAAAAAAAAAAAAATGAAGTCTGTATTTCTGCGTAATTACATGAAGAATTCTCAGCTGTTATATTTGCATGAATAAGTGTGTTGCTTTATAAATACATGGCTTGAAGTCCTTTTTTATCGCTAAATGGCTTTTGCACACGCTAGTTCATGTTTTCGGTACCACAAGGATTTCGAAATCGGCAAAACTTTACGAGACGGTGTCGCTAAAATTCTGCAATCACACCGCGTAATTTAGTACTTCTTTTCTTCAGGACGACGGCAAATGCACTATGTGATGTGCCGGAACGACAAAGTGGCACCCACATTGAAATTATTTTACGGTATGGACGGTATACGATGATTACACCTAGCGCCATACCGACACGTGCACGCACTCACTTATTAGAGTGCACACAAGTCTCGGAAGGCAAAATGTTCGTGCATATTGTGTAGGCATACGTACAAACATTCGACACTCTGCTAAGACAACATAATAAGCTGCCTTCTGAGGACGTGCATAACGTACGCACTTATGCGAACAAGATGTGCAGACGACACAAGGAGCGATCGACACAGCGAGCTTTCTTCCGCTTGCCACTAGGTGCCGACTGTATTCGATGTCGCTACCAATACGACTCAGCCCTTCCTCTTACCGTTTATGATGGACCATGACGACATGACAGACCTTGATTACATGACCCGCCGACAAGCCTAGATCCTGAGGTGCTTCGCCCCTAAAAACTATAAAGCAGGTGAGTATAACTCTTGCCCCATTTGAAGAAAGGTTGCAACGGCGCTCAGAAATCGCCTCTTGAATACAAGGGGAGCTAAAAAAAAAGGGGGGGGGGGGATGAAAAAGGAAGAGAGGAACGGTACAACCAATGGAGAGCCGCAAAAGGCACGACGAAGGAAAGAGAGGAGCATGAAAGAAACTTGGAAAATCGGCAGAGGGGTGCCGAGTCCAGTCGCCGCAAAGGTTGCAAAAGATGGTGGCGTCGCTCTATGTCCAAAACACTGCCTCGGGATGGTAGGCAATAGGGGAAGGCCTTCATAGAAAGCGAGAAATGGGCGGCCTACTATTGAAAGTCAAGATGTCGGCTGCAAGTAATACCGGGGGGGGCATTTGAAAAACACGTGTTTAATGTGTAAAGTCATTAGCACACATATGCATCAAGTGTTACAGGAGGTGGCCCGCCAAGCCTCCGAAGAATGTCAACTAAGGTAAAGATTAATTGAAAAAAAATTGAAAAAGAAAGTGGCGGCAGGCGGATACAATCAGAATAAGACGCGAACTTCCTGGGGAGGAGGTCACTTTGACAATGCGGGGCAGAAGTGGTCTTAAAAGCTGAGAAAGAGGAAAGAGAACAGTGGTTCCAAGCAGTGTTCCGTTCCGTTTTTGTTCCGGAACAAAAAAAAAGTTCCGTAACGGTTCGTAAGGTTATTTGTATGAAAAATTTTGAAGTTAGAGTATACCGTTAAAAATACACTAAAAGGTCGTTAATTCGAACTTGGTTAATTCGAATTGACGGCCTGGTCCCGGCACAGCCCTATGTATTTCTATGGGGCAAAACTCCCGATAATTCGAACGCGTCGGTATCTACAACGGTTAATTCGAACGTCATCCACATCCCTCAAAAACGTTTTTGGTGGTTAGACGAACGTGTCCATGGCTTGTTTTTAGGGGCGAAGCTCCTCTTAGTCTAACCTTGTCCCGCGTCAGGCGTAACCGGCAGTATCTCCCGAACAGTATAATCGATGTCGTGATGGCAGCGATGACGATGACGCTGCCACCACGGCACAGCACATGGAATGAACCCACTATGCGTCATAACGATGACGTTGATGACGATGATCACGCTGATGACGATGACGATCGTGATGCCATACCACACATGGCATCGCGATATGGTCTCACATGCATATCGTTTGACCACATGCAACCGGCCACCATCCGAGGAACCTGCATCGATCTCGTCTTTGCAAACTTTCGACTACGATTCATCCAGGAACCGCTCTCCCTCCATTTCACCGACCATAAAGCCGTTATAATGAAGGAGGAACGGAAGCCACGGCTTATGTAAACGGTAACCACGACCAACGAAGAAACAAAAACAAAACGGAAAATCACGGCTCACGAATAAAATATAAATTTCTTGTATATATACACACAGTGTTTGTCACGTCTTTGATGATGTACTGGCGAATTTTACGGAAGATTCACGGTTTACCGATGAACCTCCGGAGCTTCGCCCACTCACCATCATTCACTCCGTGGATATGCTGCGATTTTTTCTTTCTTTCCTTCTTTCCTTTTTTGATGTGCTCCATCGTCAAGTTTGCCACTGCGGCTGAAATGGCGGCAGTCATAGAGTAGTGCAAGCAGTCAACTGTTGCGTGAAGTGCAACCGGACATAACGTCGAAGTAAACAAAAGTGAAGCCAATATGTTCCCATCACCCGCCGCGGTGGTCTAGTGGTTATGGTACTCGACTGCTGACCCGCAGGTCGCGGCATCGAATGCCGGCCACGGCGGCCGCATTTTCGATGGAGGCGAATATGCTCGAGGCCCGTGTGCTTAGATTTAGGTGCACGTTAAAGAACCCCAGGTGGTCGAAATTTCCGGAGCCCTCCACTACGGCGTCTCTCATAATCATATGGTGGTTTTGGGACGTTAAACCCCAGATATTATTATTATTATTATACGTTCCCATCTGCCTTTATTTACACAAAAACTGCAAGAAGTTCTGCTAACAGTGAAGAAAGTCATAACCTCATAAGTATAGCGCTTATTTCCGAATAGAAATGTTGAGTCCCACCTGCTACTAATAGGAGGGGAAAATCTAAAGCTAACTGTTGAAGATAATTCTGAGACTCAATCATCGTTGACCTAATATTAACACCTCAGATGGTTGTCCTTTTTCGCGTTTTCTTTATCGCATGCAAAAAACGAAGGCGCGACATGGAATGCGCAGAGCATTACACGAAGGCTCCATAGCTCAAATCGCGCTGGTTCGCCAAGAGGAAGAGAGCCAGTGACATCAAAAGAAAAAGAAAAGTGCTGGGAGATCATGGCCCGTTTAAGCAGTGCCCTACTTCTGTGGAACGCGTCACTCCTATTCACTAAGGTATAGAGGTGGGCGAGTTGCAAAATATGCCCACTTGGAAAACCAGCGCGAGCACGACGGAGAAAAGACAACAAGGACACAGTAGGAGCGCTATCTAGCAACTGAAATTTACTGAAGAAAAAATGAAAGCGCAAGGAACCAACATCATCAAATATATTTTGTACTGTAATCATGCGCTACGAATCGATATCCGGGTAATGAATAGTTACCCTACGAAAGGTATTTATTGCGTCAGAAATATTTTCAGACCAATGAAAATTCTAAATCTGACGAGAAAAAATTACGAATTAGAAAATGCATCATTTTGGTCCATATTGAGATTTAACTTACACCACGTGGCGCTCCAATTAAATATCAGAGTTGTACCTCCTTCAAAAGCAAATAAATGCTTTTTATACGGCAAGTTTGATTGTTATATTTTTGTTGTAAGGAAGAACATATTTTATGTAATTCCCTTTGATGGCTATCGCGCCATTTCGTCATATGGCAGCTTCCTCATCGAAGTTCCCCATTGCCGTCAATAGCAAACTTCATGACCGATTTTCTTCCTTTAAAAAAAATTAATAATGATAAAACATGCGAAATTAAAACATTTATTTGCTTTGTATAGAGGTATAAACCTGATTTTAACAGGAACATCAAGTGTGGTAAATTGTCTAAAAATCAGCCAAAATGGAGATTTTCTCAAATTCCTGATTTTTTCTCTTAAAATCTGGAAACTTCAGTGGTCTGAAAATATTTTTTAGCACGGAACATGTCTTTTTTACAGTAAGTATTCATTACTCGTATATTTATACATAGAGCAATATTCCAATGGAAAACATCCAAATGTAGAACATTTTCTCAAAATTTATTGAGGCGTATTGGCTGAAAAATTGCAGTAACATTACTGAGCTTCATATACCTTACTTATGCACATTTGCTTAATGTGTCTACCAAATTTTGTATTGTCACAATAAACGACACTCTCAGACTAAACTTTCTGACAAACAAAACTCTGACGGCATTCTGCGAAATTTGGAACTCTCCTGTGTGACCAAAATTTTTTTGTCTCAAATATGCTAAAAATTTATTGTTTTCAATGCAATAAATCCGCATAATTTCTTTAAAAAAACATTTGCGGTAGTCGGGCAAATTGCTGAGAGGTTTCGCATGGAATGACATATATAAAACACAAAAAACAAATGAATAGGAAGAGTAAGAGAGTGTGGTACTATTTCTAGCATGTGAGCGCTATAAATATAAACACTGCGAAAAGGCATGGCTACAAACTTGCTGAAAACTTATTTACAGTCAACTATATGTAACTGTATAAACTTGAACATTACAAAATCACAACGCTTGATCAGTTTATGTAAATGGGGTTATATTAGCCTAAGGTGATTGTTTATACACGAGGACATTACAAAACCACAGCTCTTCGCGGCTGGTCGCACAATCCATCTTCAGCTGCTCAGATGACTGGTTCCTTCGACAGAAGTGGGGCCAGGCTGTTCTTCGTGTACAGTAAATTCTTTCCCGGAAACCTAAAATAAATACATAAGGAGCAATGACCAAACATTTTACAAAGAGTGTAACTTACAGCATGCTCCCTCCATGACCAATTGCTTGCTTAGTTATGTGTAGGTATAAATGTAGTGCGTTGCGACATCAGCTCGCTATGTTTGAAAAACGGCATAATCCCAGGATTAACGGGGCTGCTGTTGAGACGCACAGAAACCACAATGTGGCACAATGCCAATCTGGGCTGTGGTGGTGTGTTTCTTTCTCGTCTACGTCGCTGGTCTTTCCCAATGTTGACCCAACAAAAACAAGATTTTAATGCTAGAATGGTCGAGCTGCGCGCAATCACAATACACTTTGTATCACGAAGATAGCAGTACAAAGCAATGATCATTATGTGAAGTGGTAGCGCTTGAACGTGAACGTGCATGAGTGCCTACGAGAGTGAGAACACGTGAGTACGAACGTGATCGAGTGCTTATGAGGGTGAGTAGGCGTGAGTATGAACGCGAGTGATCGCCTATGAGTGTGAGTAGAAGTGAGTACGATCATAAGTGACTACCAATGGCTTTGGCGTGAGTATGAACGTGAGTGAGTACGTGAGTTCGAGCACTCATGAGCGTGAACGTGAGCCATGTTTCAAAAAAGCACGAAAAGAACACCTCACGTAGGCACGAAGGAAACAGGACGCCGCGCTTGAACAGCAACGTGAGTGCCTACAAGTGTGTGATGTGCAAGTGCGCGTTTCAAAGGGCGCGACGCAAACTCCCCGAAGAAGACGACAACTCGCGACGGTAGCACGTGTGAGCGCGACCACATCTGCCCAGTGAGGAGCGAGGATTTGGAGGAAGAGCGAAGCGTGCAGAACGGCGGAGCCGGCAGACGTGGCTGAGACGGGACCGACAGAAGAAGGTGACCAGGGCGCGGGAGTGGCGGCCAGCAGAGATCCTGCATCAAGGCCGCTGTGGGCTCCCACCTGGACACAGACCATCTTACACCATGACACAGACCCAGCTTCTTCTCGTCGTCTGGCGTTGGCCAGGCTTGTCCCCATCGTCTGGCGTTGTCCCGAAAAGCCCTCCGTCTCCGGCTTCGTGTTCAAGCTGCGGGCTGACGAACGCCGAAAGGTCGCTGACCTCGGCTCGCCAGACGCTTCCTCTTCTCTACCGCCTCTACACAAGTGAGCGTCTCTACCGCATCCCAGCCGTCGCCGTGTGCGTGAGTGCGTCGACTCCTTGCCACCAAAGCCTCCGCTGCAAACTCCGCGTCCCATAAATTGTTAAACTGTCTTTCTCTTCTGAACATTTAGTTCTAGGCACTGTTCGCGTCTTCTGAACTTTTCCTAACCCTTTTAGCTTACTTCTAGTTTTGTATGCTCTGTTCTTTTGTGTGTTAGTTGTTATCCTTTTGTCGGGTTTGAATATATTGAGTGTTGTGGGATTTTATGGACACAAATGGTCTCGTCTCTCATTTATTGATGACTTTTGCGTCATCGCTGATTACACGAACCTACACGAGAGCTTACGGATTAAATAGCCTCGTGACAAAGTGTGAGTACACGTGAGTACGAACGTGAGTGAGTGCTTATGAGTGTGAGTAGGCGTGAGTACGAACGTGAGTGAGTGCCTATGAGTGAGTAGGCGTGAGTACGAGCATGAGTACACGTGAGTATCAACGTGAGTATGAAAGTGAGAGAGTGCCTATGGCTGTGAGCAGGCTTGAGTATGAACGTGAGTGCTTATGAGTGTGAATACGGAAGTGAGTGCCTCTAAGTGTGAGTAGGTGTGAGTATGAGAGTGAGTGCCTATGAGTGTGAGTAGGCGTGAGTATTAACATGGGTAAGTGCCTACGAGTGAGTATACTTGAGTATGAACGTGAGTGAGTGCCTATCAGTAAGGGGGGCGTGAGTATGAACGTGAGTTGGTGCATATGTCTGTGAGTAGGCGTTAGTATCAATGTGAGTGAGTGCCTATGAGTGTGAGTGAACGTGAGTGAGTGCCTACGACTGTAAGAAGTCGTGAATATGAACGTGAGTGAGTGCTTATGTGTGTGAGTAGGCGTATGAACGTGAGTGAGTGCCTATGAGTGTGATCAGGCGTGCGTATGTACGTGAGTGAGTGGCTATAAGTTGAGTAGTCGTGAGTGTGAACGTGATTGAGTATTCATGAGTGTGAGTGGATGTGTGTGAACGCGAGTGAGTGCCTACGAGTGCGAGTAGGCGTGAGTGTGAACGTGAGTGAGTACTCATGAGTGAGAGTGGACGTGAGTGTGAACGTGAGTGAGTACTCATGAGTGTGAGTGGACGTGAGTGTGAACGTGAGTGAGTGCCTACGAGTGTGAACGGGCGTGAGTGTGAACGTGAGTGAGTACTCATGAGTGTGAGTGGACGTGAGTGTGAACTTGAGTAAACACTCATGAGGGTGAGTGGACGTGAGTGTGAACTTGAGTAAACACTCATGAGGGTGAGTAGGCGTGAGTATGAAGGTGAGTGGGTGGGAAGGCTGAAAATATTGTGGTCAATGAGTTTGAGTGAGTACCCTCTTAAGTGCCGACCTATAGCCCTTGGGGGGCAGCGCCCGTGTGTCTTACTTAAAGTTATCAATATATCAATGCCGATATGTTTCTAAAAACCTGACTACAAATCTCCTTTAGAAATGGCGAACATAGTGAAACGTGCTATCGAAGACAAGAGAAAGAGAATGAGGCTGCACACGAGCGAATCGGTGAACTGCTCTTCGCACCGAGCTGTACCTCTGGCTTGATTCTCCATTCTGTAAATAAATGCGTTCTATCATCGCACTTGTGGTGGAGGTGTGCGGTATACATTCGTGAAAAGTAGTACGTCCAGCAACCTCACCTGTCGGCTAGTTTCCCGGTGGGCGTAGATGAAAGCCGTGGCCGGGACCGTGGAGATGGTGACTGACGCTGACACATGGTAGGCGGCGTTAAGTTGCACACAGACACGGGCAAGTCACTCCGGATGTTCGGCCGGTAGGCGTGCTGCTCGGCAGTTGGGTTGGTCTTAAATAAATGCGTTCCATCGTGAAATGGCAACGTTAGCCGACATTTTTTTTTTTCACTTCCTCCCCCACCCCTCCTTTCTTCTCTCACCTTTTCCATTGTCCTTGAATTTCCGGGAGACTAAATAATGAGACTAAAATTGGCGGCTGCAGCCCGGCAGTCGAAGTGAGTTTGAAACTCCTGAACCAAGTGCTACGCGTATTGACCTCGCACAGCCAGTCTGGAAGCATCACCATAGAGCAATTACGTTATTTATCATGCTAAAACGTGTGCAGCATGATAGATGGCGACGCAACCACAGGTACCAACGCTTCTGAGCAACTTGACAAGCGTTTTGTCTATCTGCGTCTCCGTCTACAGCTTTGTACTTGATTTTCGTGTTATTCATAATTACCGTTGTATTTTCCTCACAGAAAATGAACGGGGCAACCAGCAAACTAAAAATTTAAAACCAGGCCCATATTTTAAGGCGAGATGCTATTGCACAATCAATAGCCTCATGCGATGATCTCGCGATAATAATATTAAGGCGAAAGCCTTTAATGTCTCATGCTCACGTCCGTCCGGTGTCCGTCCGGTGTCCGTCCGTCCGTCCGCCCGTCCATCTGTCCGTCCATCTGTCCGTCCGTCTGTCCGTCCGCCCGTCTGTCCGCCCATCCGTCCGCCCATCCGTCCGTCCGTCCGTCCGTCCATCCGTCCGTCTGTCAGTCCGACCGCCCGTCCTTCCGTCCGTCCGTCCGTCCGTCCGTCCATCCGTCCGTCCGTCCGTCCATCCGTCCGTCCGTCCGTCGTCCATCCGTCCGTCCGTCCGTCCGTCCGTCCGCCCGCCCGCCCGTCCGTCCGTCCGTCCGCCCGTCTGTCCTTCCGTCCGTCCACCCGTATGTCCGTCCGTCTGCCCGTCCGTTCGCCCGTCTGTCCATCCGTCCGTCTGTCCATCCGTCCGTCCGTCTGTCCATCCGTCCGTCCGTCTGTCCATCCGTCCGTCCGTCTGTCCATCCGTCCGTCCGTCCGTCCGTCTGTCCGGCGTCCGTCCGTCTGTCCAACCTCTCCGTCCGTCTGTCCGTCCGTCCGTCCGTCCGTCCGTCCGCGCCCGTCCGTCTGTCCGAGCTCTGGAATGGAGCCAGGTGGCCGCCAGGATGCGCAAACGGACGCCGGTCGCGTCGGACTCTACAGCGCTCGTGCTTTGCTTGCGTAGCGTCGCTGTGCCCAGCGTTTGCAATCATTGGGACCGACGCCGTCTCAATGGACACAGGCGTTCACGGAATACACTTTCGAATTTACAAATGGTCCGCCAATTTAAGCGCTGGAACGCGGATGGCGTTTGCATCGATGCGCAAAGCGCGAGAAAATACTAACGCATGCGAACGGAGGAAGATTAGTCTCGCTGCGATTCGCGGTAAAAACTTAAAAAAAGAAAACACGCACACATTCGGTTTGTGTGTTATCCCACTGAGAGTGTAAAAGATAAAAGACATGGCATAGTCAGTGGAATGACAACATGCTTTCGCCGAATACACTTTGGAATGTACAAAGTGTCCTTCAATTTTTTGAGCTTTTACGTACCAATACCACGATATGAAGCACGCCGCAGTGAAGGGCTCCGTAAATTTAGACCATCTGGTGTTCTTTAACGTGCGCTGACTTCGTACAGTACACGGCCCTCTAACTTTTCCCCTCCATCGAAAAGCGACCGCCTCGGCCGGGATCGAACCCGCGATCTTTAGGTCTACAGCCGTGCACCGTAGCCGCTACACCACCGCGGCGGACGTGATCTCGTGAAGAACACAGCCGAGGAAGAATGGCGCAACAGAAGGCCCAAACGACAGAAACACAGCAACCACTCCCTAGAAGTGTAAAACAAACATGATAGAAAATCAAATATACTACCTGTAGCACAATCCATACTTGCCTATCAGACACCTGGGGTGCTATGCAGGATGGCCCGAGCTTCTCGGGCACACGAGTTTGCCCCGAGCTCGCACTGCGGTGGTCATGGCACAAAGACAGAGCGGAGCTCGTGATAGCAGCATTGACAAAAACGGCTACATGAACGAGCGTGGCGTCAAAAACGCATGTGGGGCATCTGCGGCGGTAATCAAAGAAACACCGCGTGCGAACACGTCAGCGCCGCCACTCAGTCCACATTTCAACAGTGCAGCGACGTCAGCGTGATTGTCGCGCCTATCTTTTTGCCAACTCAGCATTGCGCCTCCCACAGGCGTGTTCGTGGGCGTTCTTCCACTTTCGGGCATGTTCTTTCGTTCCACCCGCAGCATGGAAATTTCCACTCTCGAAGGCAACAAGGGGTGCACACGCTGCACTCTCGTGCAGCTCGTTTCGCTTCTATCAAATATTGCGGATAAATATACGGACAGGTTGTCACCAGGGGCGCTCGCATCATTGCGGCAACGCGGCTGTGAGTGGTACGTCGTGAGCGCGGTGAAATTGATTGCGAGACATCGCAGCCACGTGATGATTATTTCTTCGTGCGTGTGTGCACAGTCTGCGCGATAAAGCTGATAGATGAATCATGCCGCTCGCTGGCGTTGCGGCGTGAGCACTGCTCCTTGGAAAGCGCAAACGCGGTGGGTGGACCCGATCTTCGCCGCGGGCGTCTGTCAATCAAACTGATTGACGCGTGAACTCGGGTACAAACTCGTTGATTCTGAGAAGGCCCCAGTTCAACTCGTGACTGTCGTGGTGCGGGTGTGACTGTCAAAGGTTTCATTCGGTGGACGCTAAGCAGCAGCTTCTTTGCATATAAAATAATTTGGTCAGCCTTTACTACTTGTGCAAGGCTGGAGCCATAGAGGAGCTTGTGATCACCTAGCTTCTTCCAGCGTTTTAAGTCGGTCTTCTACTCAGTCTGCTCGGTATACGCTTCGAAGTAAAGAACGCATCAGTTCCGTCTTAATTTTGATTATACTAATTAGGCAGGACTTAATTACCAAAATATTGAACAGTCTTGTCTTGATTGGTAAGGTTTTAATTACTTCGGGTGCAATTAGCGTGATCTTGATTAGTATGCAGCTAATTAACAAAAACCTAATTCACATGATCTTGATTAGCATCATATTATTAAGGGTCTAATTAGGATGACTGCATTTAGCGTGCTTATAATTAACGTCGCGTTAATTAGCCTGGTATTAGTTAGCACGGTCATAGCTTTACATGGCTTCAATAGCATGGTCTTAGTAAGGTATGCCTTCATTAGCGCGATCTTAGCATGCCTTGGCTTGATTAGCTTGTTCATAGCATCTCTTGACTTATTTAGCTAGGTGTACCGCCCAGCCACTTAGCTAATCAGCCGGGCGCACGTCCTCAGGCAGCGAGCACACCATGAAGGGATGAAGAGGGCGCGCGCCAGTCGAGCAACGGGCAAGAATGTGCAGGCTGACCATGATGATTGTACACGTGGCCTCGGGTTTAGCTACGGTCGCGATATTGTAAGGTGCTCGGCCGGAACTAATCTCAGAGGCCACCGTGCTAATTATTCTAACGGATACTTAATACAGACATTAAAAGCTTCAGAACGAATTTAAACAGCCCCTGCCTTTACAAAATATCATCAGTAAACCTTTCTGGCACTTTTATTGCATGGGTGCACTTTTGCACTCAGTGGAACGACAAACAAATGAAAGAAGATGCCTCTGGTTTGAAAACACCGCCCAATTTTGTCGAACGTCCTTGACGTGACGCCGCGTTCCATCGTAACCAATGGAACGCAGCGCGCGCTGAAGGGTGGATCTGACCTTTTCGTACTGTTGGCTCGTTCAAAAGGGGGTGTCGCCAGAGCTCGGAAAAAATCCCGAGTTTCGCCAAGCTCGGGCCATCCTGCATAGCGCCCCTGTTCTTGCACATCATCGCTGCTGTGTGAACACGCCACCCGGGCTGCCTACTTGCATAAGTGTCGCCACGCAATAAGGTCACATAGTTATGTAATTTGGCGACTTTCTTGAACTCACCTACGTATCCGCTGGGGCGCACGCTTGTGCTTTACATTGACCCTCGTCGTCAGAAGAGGCATTGGGCCGCGGACTGTATCAGTAGATGCATTCGATTGAATCACACAATAAACGTGCGCAGTCAAGAAACGTGGCAAGCACGCCGATCACGCAGCACTGAGCGCGCTGACAAATGGTGAGCGCGCAGACAAAGCTACGAGTCCTTTGAGGCTACGGCCGCTACGACGACGCACCAGAGAACACCAACACAAAATCTAGGCACAGCTTTGGCCACCCTGTTTCATCCGGCACGCGATAGATCTCCAGCCGACGACTAACAACAAAGATAACCACAGATAATATACAGAAACACCGCAAATACACAAGCTCGGGACAGACTTATCGCAGCAGCGTCTTCCGGACATTTTTTTTTTTTCATGCGCGTGTGGTTTCGGTTTTGAAGCGATTGGCTCACGCACGACACGTGATTTGAACACAGTTGCAATATATCCCCAGTCGATGACTGACAGCGATAATAAACACACATAATATATCAACAAATATTATAATTATACAACCATAGACCAAGCTTATTTACCTTTCTTATTTGTTTTTTTTCCCGTGCTAAACGTGGTCCCGCACGCATGTTTGATTTAAAGTGATTGGCTTAAGTGCGGCAGGTGATTTGAACTGAGCTGCGGAGTGAAGCCTCCTCTTTGAGTTTCCTGTTCTCCCTCTTCCCCCCCTTCTTTATTCTGCTCTTTCGCCACCTGGTTGACCTTGTCGGGCTGACATGTGCGATGCTTCAAGACACGCTGAATCTCACCGGCTGTGACGATCGTCGCCGTTCTGCCCTTGTTACCTTGTTGCGCTTCCTGCAAAACAAGAGCTTAGCCCTAGCGGCTTCGAAACACGGCAAAACACAAGCGTGCATGCACACAAAACATATTTTATCGGAAGGAACGCAAATAGCGATGTGAGAGAACGAGAAGCACACCGGTACATATTAGTTGCATCGGGAGATAGAAGTTTCATGAGAAAGGATCGCTCGAGAAGAGAGCACGACGAAACATGGAGTCGCTTGCGAAGGTTGCTTGGTGAGGCTAGGAGCAAGTGCGGTAGGTCCGGTGCATTTCTGGTTGGAGATACAGACGGGTGCACTTAGGACCAAGGCGTGCCCCACGGGGGGGCCAGACGGTGGAGGGCGCCAAGCCGTTGGCATAAAAGGGAAGGGGGGGGGGGGCACTGCGACTCGGGGGAGGGGGCGCAAGGTCAGCCCCATAAATTTATATAGTAGGGAGGGGGGGGCGCTGAGGCGAACCTTCGTCCCCCCCTTCCCCTGAAGGAGAACCCTGCGCATGCCTATGCTTACAAACATCGCCTGTTTCACTTGTTGGTACCTCTCAGCCCGAATTCTTTAATACTTATGTAGTGTATACCTACAGCTAGATGTCCGAAGTATCGTCGATGATGTGCGGGAAAATCTTTATCCAACGCCCTTAAACGCAGGCACAGTAGATTTCTCTTCGAGACTTGATTTTATCGCCTTTACGGGTAGCCAAACCACACATATCGAATTTGTAAAAATACGGCAGTTGGTTTGATATATCCTACAGTTCGATGTAAAGCTTTCGAAGATTTTATGTCAGGTACGAATTTCGGCGTGTAAGTGTATCGAACTTTCAGAGCTCCGATTCACAATATTGCAAGGAAGCCGTCTTCACGGCAACACCAGAGATTCTTTTTTTTTTTTAATTTCAATTTTCCTGTGCCTTGTTTTCGGGGTACGCGCTATACAGGGGTGGGCGATATGCGGGAAAATACGGTATAGATGTAAAAAACGCCTTTACATCTTCATAAGGAGCTGTGCGTACTCATAGGGTGTATGCCTCAGTGCAACTGTGGTTAGGGAGTTCGGCTGCTGACCCGAAGGTCGTGGGTTCGACCCGGCTGCGGCGGTCGATTTTCAATGGAGGCGAAACGGCACTTGCCCATGTACTTTGCGATTTTAGTGCTCGTTAAAAACACCAGATGGCATAGGCGTGCGCACGGTGGGCGTGAGCCGACCTCTTAGGGCGTTTGATGCTATCCGATGTATTCGATGTATCTAATGCTCCTGTTAATTTTGTTCGATGTGGCTGTAGATCATCATATTCATTGACGTTAAAGCATTGTCGTATTCGAAAACAGAGCTATGTGAATGATAATTCCATTTACCCGAGTTCTATATTGCCACGCGCGTTTATTTTCACTTTTGCTGTATTCGGTTTTTCGCCCACAAGGACTGTCATCAATGCTCAGCGCGAACTGCGCCTCATTGTTCGAGAAGCTTCGCGATTATTGTAGATCATTTAGTAAAGATTGCGCACAAGACGCGAACACTCGAGCTTCTTCTAGAGCTTGCGCGACAACCAGTGATAAGGCTGGAATATTCGATGAAACACGTATAAATGCCGATGCGCTTCACCACTTGTCAGTTTTTCGACGACCGACGCTCTGTGCGCCGTCATCAGTGTGCAGCATGCATTACTGGCTGTAATTTGAGTTTCCGTTTCGAGACCACAAGTTCGGCCAAATAAAGTGTTTCGCCTTTAAGACGTCGACTGCTCCCTTCGTCAACGTCACGACCACGTGACATCTGGTGGAGGTGCTGTTCGCTCATGTTCCGAACGCCCCCGCCAAGCCGTGAACCCAGCCCAAATCGTGACGAAGACACCGAACCCTTCACGGACAGTTGAGCCAGCCGCAGACTGAAAGGACTACCCCCGCAGCCCGAACTCTTACCGGACAAGCCAAAAGCTTCGGCGACGAGGACGACAGGCACGATGACGGCCGCTGTGTCCCCTGCCACGATCGTGATGCAGCCACCCAGAGAGCCACCGAGCTTCCATGGATCGCCTACTGAAGACCTCAAAACCTGGCTGGAGACGTTCGAAAGAGCATCAACATTTAACAACTGGGACGCCGAGGATAAGCTGCGCCATGTTTACCTGTAGGACGCAGCAAGGACCTGGTTCGAGAACCGGGAGTCTATGCTTCGAACATGGGACCTCTTTCGCGGCGCTTTCTTGGAGACGTTCGCGAGCGTCGTCAGAAAGGAAAGGGCTGCCGCTTTACTGGACACAAGAGTGCAGCTCCCGAATGAAAGCGTTACCATCTTTACGGAGGAGATGACGCGGCTTTTCCGCCACGCCGACGCTGACATGTCCGAGGAAAAAAATTTCCCCGTCTCTTCTAAAGGGAATCATGTGTGGATGCGAAGGAGCGGGAGATGGCTGGCTTGAGCGGGAGAAACGTTGCCACTCCCGTTTCGCGGCAGTGGTAGGGTTGCTCATCGCGGCGTTGCACAGGAGAGAATGAGGCGCGCTCGCTCCGTCATTTTCATACCGCGGAACTATCGTGACGCCCCCAGCGGAGTATGCAGCTGTAGCACCAACTGTCGTGCGCGCCGCTCCGTAGAGTAGGGGATTCCCAGAGGAGAGAACGGGGGGGGGGGGACCATAGGAGAGGAGAGAGAGGGAGAGGGGACGCGCATGCGCTGGGGTGGTGTGGGACGCGGTCGCCGCTCCGTGGAGTAGAGGACTTCTAGAGGAGAGAGAGGGGGGAACGGACGAAAGGAGAGAGCACCTCTCGTGCGCGCGCTCCATGGAGTAGAGCAGGGGTCTCACACACGCGGCCCGCGACGGTGTCGGTTGCGGCCCGCGGCGCGTATGACTAGCTTCGCCCCACATTGTTATTTTATTATCAAGTATGTTCGTGAACTACACAGGCATGACTGGTTTAAGGCATTGCCTTCATGAAGCATCCCATGTGTTCACCTTGTTTTGAAACGTAACCGGGAATCAAAAAATTATATTTCAGAATCGGCACCCAGATATGAGTCATGTTGGAGATTGGTATCGACATAATTTGGGATCCGGGCACCAAATCTCCTTCAGAAATGACCTGCATGTGAGATATGGGACAGTCTTCTTTCAAATGGCAACATTTGCTGGCAAATTGATCAGACTCCCCCCCCCGCCCCCCCCCCGCTCCTACCTTCTTCACTGCCCCGGCCCTTGCGAAACTAAATTGCGTGACTGCGGCCCGCTGGCTGAGGTGAGTTTGAGACCCCTGGAGTAGAGTATTCCTAGAGGAGAGAACGGGAGCGAGAAAGGGGGAGCGTAGGAGAGGAGAGAGAATGGGAGGGGACGCGCATGCGCGCTGTGAGGTGTGGGACGCGGGCACCGCTCCGTACAGTAGAGGATTTCTAGAGCGGAGAGAGGGGGGGGGAGCGTAGGAGAGGAGAGAAAGGGGGAGGGGGACGCGTATGCGCTCTGGGGATGTGGGACGCGGGAAGGAGGGACGGATAAAGCCCCCACAAGCACATGCAAGCACGATCAAGGAATGGAGTCTACGGGACGCGGGCGGCGCTTCGTAGAGTAGAGGATTGCTAGAGGAGAGAAAGGGGGGAGCGTAGGAGAGGAGAGAGAGGGGGGTGTGGGACGCGGGGGAGGAGGGACGGACAAAGCCTCCGCAAGCACATGCAAGCAAGATCAAGGAATGGAGTCAACGGGACGCGGGCGTTGAATGGAGTCAACGGGACGCGGGCGCCACCATGCGTCGGACGCCGCGTGGTGGCGTCCGACGCATTGTGTGCGTGGCGTTCCACATAGCGAGTGGGCACACAAAGGGGCCACATTTTCGTGATCGTCTCGAGGGTAGTTTTCAAATTGAAATAAAATGAAAGGGCGTTGCTTATAGTAGCGTTGCTTTAAAGCCCGCCCTTCGCGCCTTTTCGCCAGTCATAGAGAACACGCTGAAGCTCCCCCAAGACCTGCGTACCGCTACAGTGCCTAGAATATTGCCACGCGCGTTTCTTATTTTCACTTTGCTCTATTCGGTTTTTGCCCACAAAGACTGTAAGCAATGCTCAGCGCAAACGGCGCCTCATTTTTTCTAGAAGCTTCGCGTTTATTGTAGATCGTTGTGTTAAGATTGCGCGCAAGACGCGAACACGCGAGCTTATTCCAGAGCTTTCACGACAACCAGTGATAAGGCTGGAATGTTCGATGACACGCGTATAAATGCCCACGCGCTTCACCGCTTGTGAGTTGTTCGACGGCCGACGCTCCGTTCGCCGCTATCTGTGCCAGTGCGTATTGTTGTAATCTGACTTTGCGTTTGATGGCCACAAGTTCCGTCAAATAAAAAAATGCCCCCACCTCCCCGAAGGGGAAATCGTGAGGAAATGCGAATGCAATTCGCGCGCGCTTCACTCCATTTATATATGGTGGTTGTGGTTCGAAGAAGGAAAAGGCGCCTAATTTCTGCAGCCCGGTCGGGAGCACGACGCAGCGCCTGTTTTTTTTTTGCTTTTGTTCTGTTTTTTCTTCTTTTTTTATTTATTTTTTTTATTCTTTTTGTTCTTTTTTCCTTTTTTTTCTTTTTTTTAATTTTTTTAAATTTTTTTTCATATATAGCTCCGCCGAGCTCCCGCGATGCGAGCGCCCTCACGCACTTGAAATGCATTCGCATTTAAAACTGGAGATGCGTAAAGCACGCAGCGATGGAGCGGTGTTTCCTACTGGAACATGCCAATCGCTGCTAATGGGCAATGAGAGACAGAAGACTCCGACTGGACACAGAGACCCGCAGTCGGCTTTTAGTTAACGCGCACGTTGCGAGTTTTTATTGTTCAACAACGCACAGGAGAAATCTCCCACCGGCACCACCTTGGAGGTCAAGATCCATTGCCATATATACGGGATGGACAGTGAACGGTTGTGCAGCGCGAGCAGTCGGTTTTTAAATGCGAAGCATTTCTTAGCGAACTTCGGCGACTTTGAGCGTATCTATCTATCTATCTATCTATCTAGCCGCCTACGACTTTGTGCTCTCCTGGCCGTATCGTTAATGGGATTTATACCAAATTTGGTATGGCATAACATGACTGTATGACGAACATAAATGGCTGGTCATATCATGAAAATCATGAATAACTTGTCATGAAAAGTATGATTTACATGCCACGCTCATGGCGCGCTCGCGGCCGTTTCGTTAGCTTGATATACACCAAATTTGCGATTGAGTGACGTGACTGTATGACGAACATAAATGACAAGTGGTAATATGAAAATCATGACTTCATGAGCGACATGACTTGCATTCCACGCTCATAGTGCGCTCGCGGCCGTTTCGTTAGCTTGATATACACCAAATTTGGTACTGAGTGACATGACTGTATGACGAACATAAATGACAAGTGGTAATATGAAAATCATGACTTCATGAGCGACATGACTTGCATTCCACGCTCATAGTGCGCTCGCGGCCGTTTCGTTAGCTTGATATACACCAAATTTGGTATTGAGTGACATGACTGTACGACGAACATAAATGACTAGTGGTAATATGGAAATCATGACATGTCATGTGCAACATGACTTGCATGCCACGCTCATGACACTCTCGTGGCCGTTTCGGTAGCTTGATATACACCAAGTTTGGTATTGAGGTACGTGACTGTATGACTAGCATAAATGACAGGTGGTAATATGCAAATCATGACCTGCATGTCATATACAACATGATTTACATGCTACGCTCATGGCGCGCTGACGGCCGTTTAGCTAGCTTGATATACACCAAATTTGGTATTGACTGACGTGACTGCATGACGAACATAATTACCAAGTGGTAATATGGAAATCATGACATGTCATGTGCAACATGACTTGCATGCCACGCTCATGACACTCTCGTGGCCGTTTCGCTAGCTTGATATGCAACAAACTTCGTATTTAGGGACGTGACTGTATGACGGGCATAAATGACGTTTTTAATATGCAAATCATGACATGTCATGTGCAACATGACTTGCATGCCACGCTCATGACACTCTTGTGGCCGTTTCGCCAGCTTGATATACACTAAATTTTAAGGTGAAAGCCTTTAATGTCTCATGCTCACGTCCGCCCGTCCGTCCATCCGTTCCTCCAGCTGTGCCGAACATGTAAACGGTGGACGCCGGGGCCACGCAAACGGACGCCGGTCGCGTTGGACACTACAGCGCTCGCGCTTTGCTTGCGTGACGTCGTGGTGCCCAGCGTCTCTAATCATGCAAGGAGGGGAGACGCGCGCATCAGTTTCATTCTGACCGACCCCGTCTCAGTGGGCACAGGCGTTCGAGGAACACACTTTGGAATTGACAAAGTGTCCGTCAATTTAAACGCTGGAACGCGGATGGCGTCTGCACGATACGCAGAGCGCGAATACGAACGCATGCGAAACGGAGGCAGAATGGTCTCGCGTCTCGCTGTGATTCGAGGTAAAAGATTAAGCGATAATTGGCAGGTGGTAACATGTAAATCTTGGCACGCATGTCATCTACAATGCCACTTACATGCCACGCTCATGGTGCGCTTGCGTCCAATTCGCTAGCTTGATATACACCAAAATTGGTATTGCGGGATGTGACGATATGTCGAACACAAGTGGCAGGTGGTAACATGAAAATCTTGGCATGCATGTCATCTACCATTTACATGCCACGCTCATGGTGCGCTTGTGTGCAGTTCGCTAGCTTGATATACACCAAAATTGGTATTGCGGGATGTGACGATATATCGAACACAAGAGGCAGGTGGTAACATGAAAATCTTGGCATGCATGTCATCTACCATTTACATGCCACGTTCATGGTGCGCTTGCGTCCAGTTCGCTAGCTTGATATACACCAAAATTGGTATTGCGGGATGTGACGATATATCGAACATAAGTGGCAGGTGGTAACATGAAAATATTGGCATGCATGTCATCTACAATGCCATTTACATGCCGCGCTCATGGAGCGCTTGCGTCCAGTTCGCTAGATTGATATACACTAAAATTTGTATTGCGCGACGTGACTGTTTGACGAACAGAAATGACAGGTCCTATCATGTAAATAATGACATGCATATTATGTACAGCATGTTTTTCTCCTTGCTGGCTGCTTCGCATCACATCGATTCCCACAGTGCGTGGGATCTGCCGGTTTTTTTCAACCAAGAAACTCGCTAGCAGACGCTGCCTGCGTCGGCGTCGCGAGGCGAGAGAGGGGGGGTAGCGTAGGAGAGGAGAGAGAGGGGGGGGGACGCGCATGCGCAGTGGGGGGTGTGGACGCTGTGGGCAGGGATGCCTAGAGGAGGGAGGGGGGAGCGTATTAGAGGAGAGAGAGGGGGGACGCGCACGCGCAGTGGGAGCGCGGGGAGGGATGCCTAGAGGAGAGAGAGGAGGGGAGGCGCATGCGCAGTGAGGGTTTGGTTGCCGCGGGGAGGGATGCCTAGAGGAGGGAGAGAGGAGGTTTTTTATTTTTATTTTTTTAAAGGGCTTGCGCATGCGCAGTATGGGTGGTCACGCCGCCCACCACCACCACCGGATTAAGCTTCGCCATAAGATGCTTCACATCTAACACCTGCCGGCGCTTACCTCCTCAACCTATCCTCCTCCTCCTCCTCCGCGGACAACGCTGGACAACGCCGGACAACGCCGGACAACGCCGGACAACGCCGGATGCCTGACATAGCCCGACTATGAAATGCATTCGCATTTAATAGTTTCTTTGGCACGCTGACTGTTGCCTTCGTCGACGTCAAGACCACGTGACCAGTGGCGTAGCCAGGAATTTTGTTCGGGGGGGGGCTCGCATGCCAGCACTCTCTCTCTGTATATATATATATATATATATATATATATATATATATATATATATATATATATATATATATATATATATATATGCGTATTTTCTTCTCCAGCATTTTAAATGTTGTCTTAGTTGCATGATGGCGCTGTTACAGCACAAAGTCTGTTAAAAACTGTGCTGTAATGAAATGCATAGTTTTAGTTTTCCTTTACACTTCTCATCATTCACAGCGCCTGTCCTGTGAAACGTGCCCGCTTGCAATTGCGGAGGAAACAATTAAAAGTCTTTTACATAGGGCTGCCCAAGTGAACTAACTAAAGTCTATGCAACTCTGGAAACGCAGTACTTTCTTTGGGACCCATTCGCACAAGAGAACGTTGTTTAAAGGGACCGACGACTGCCCAAACATGAACTGAGATGACTGCACTGATGGAAAGATTGTGCGGCACACTGACTCAAACCAACCCTGTTTTTTTTCGTGAGAGGCGGATTTACATTTTCATTTCTTCATCGAAAGACACGAAAAATGACCTTTGGCGCCTCTGGTGGCTAATACATGAACGAATCGATGTACCCTGTCACGTGACCGTTGATTGCTGCAGACCGTTGAAGATCTTTTTGTTGGTACTGAAATATTGTTCGTTTCTTTATATCAAAAGATATTACTCCAGAAAAATGTACACATAGGCCTGCATTAGTAGTATGCATTAAAGCGGCGCTGCCTGGGCGTGACGTAATGATGCCATGCTCGTAAGCGCGTCTTGAACAACTTTTCAGCGTGTTCATGAAACCACGCACGCAGATTGCAGGTCGCTAAGATTTTTGAGCGACATAATTTTTCTACCTACACTTCGTCTTAGAAATGACGCGCACTGCTACTCGGAGCGGCCGTGCATATGCTTAGTGACGTTTTCGGTGACTTGGCTTGGCTCGTGCATCGAGAGAGTTACGACACCGGGACGAACCACCCATGACACAGGCGCAGGCAACCTTTGGGCGCAGGCCACACAACGTGGTTAACGCGGTATAAATACAGGGAAGGCGTATAATGCCACATCATCTCATTGTAGCAGCTTGTTGTTTTCAAAAATAGTTGCAAAGCTCAAAATAAAGGTGGTTAAGCGCAGTTACAGGAACTCCTGCGAAAGCAGAGCGACGACAGCTGTCACACATCGCGAGAAGGGCTGGCGGCATCACTATCAATTCTCAGCGTTGCTGGAGGAAAGGTACATGTGTGTTTAGAGCCTTTCAGATCGAAAAATACTGCTTGTAAAATAACTACGTGCTTTTGGGATTAACTACTGCAGCTACAAACACTACGAAGGGTGAGCTTTCTGTCGCGCCGTAAAAAAAATGGGTCGAAAAAAATGAGTTGTCGGTCCCTTTAAGTGGAATTCTAGTGCTACCGAAACTTTATATTTCGCGCTTAATTCTACTCACATGACGTTGCTGCATCACACGTTTCCTGAGAAGAAGGCCCTCATAATTTTCCTCTCCAGCTGTTCACATTGAACAATAGTTCCACCAGGATCTATCACGTACCGCAATCGTCATGTATTTTTGCATGATTACTGGAAATAAATCTTACTACGACTTTGGAATATGAAATCTTCATGTGGGAAAGTTCGTATACTTACGTTACAATCACTAGATCATTTAAGTTGAGTCATGTGAAGAAGCCATTTAGAAAACACAAATTTATTACTGAAGATATAAATTATAATGCAAAATGATGCACTCAGTTTACACTTGGCTATATTTTGCTATGCGTTTGCATGCTCCTGTTTTTCCGCTCGTGTCTGGAGATAATCGAGCGAGCAGTATTCACTACAAACGTCACAATTATCTTAGTTTCGAAAAGCTAATTGATGAAAATCTGTTGAAAACGGTGATCGAATCAATTTTTCATGCTGTGTGCGCATGTTTTTTTACCAGCTATACTTCGCACTGTTACTATAAGCTAGCCACGGGATCTGCCACTTCACTATTGAAGAAAACAATAACGAAGATCAGCGTTACGTCTAGCAAACCTACATAAATATATAAGCTTTGCCATAGACGCAGTGATCAAGTTTACCTTCCGGTAGTGCATTGTAACGAAATACTACGTAAGTTTGTCTACCCACCAGACAGTTTTGTCCAGCTTTCCACCAGACGTCCCACTAAAAATATACTGCTACGCTTTCTTAGAAAGTGCAACTAATAGCATTTATCTGCATGAAAACTAAGCAAGCGTTCACCCTGATTGCGAACCTTAATAGTGCATGGTGCATATATTGCTGAGATGAACTGCCGGCGAGCGAAATTATGACCTGTGACTAGAACTAGAAGTGAAATGTAACATTTCCTTTGGAATATAGGATGCTACCTGATGCTACCTAGAGGACGAGATGTTTTGCGAATGAGCCCCTATCAGACTGCTTCGTTTCGAGAGTTGTATAGGCATCCATTCACGTGCTTTATGAGATATCAACTTTTTACGCAAGGCCTTTCAACACCACTTATCCCAAAACCTTACGCTACTAAGTCACGAGACAACGTAGCTCACATAAAAGCTGCAGTTCTGTGGAATACTCATTAAATATAGATTTTTATTACCTCGTGATACTCGCATTTATAAAAAGACAAGAAAATACAAAGCAAACAAAATTTTCAAAGCGCAAGTCACCGAGATGGTAAAGTAGTTACGGCGTTCAACTGCTGGCACGAATGATGTGGGTTCCATCCCGGCTGCGGCGGTGGAATTTTTGTGGAGACGAAATGCTTGTAAGTGCGCAAGCCTCCTTGATTTAAGTGCTTGTTAAGGAACACATGCGCTACAAATTTTCGTAGTCCTCTACTACGAAGTGCCTGATAACCATTCCGTGGTTCTGGGCGCGTCAAACTTCCCAAATTATTATTATTAGTAGTAGTAGCATTGCAAAAAGCCGGGCTAACTGAGCTCGAAATAACAGCGCGGTAGAAATGGAACTGTTCTAGCCAGATTATATATATGAGGCGCTTTTCTTCTAAAAATGCCAAGTCCGCTTTAACTGAAACTGAAAAAAACGCAGTTTTTTGCTAAGGACAATATGGTCGGGCCAGCTCCAACAGTTTTTTTCGCCAGTGCGCTCATGTCATCAAAATACCTCAAATCTATATTGCGGCTAAAATCTATGTAGCCTAATATCGTCAGTATTCCACAGTAAAATTTGTGTTTGGCTTTTAGAGATTTTAACATTTCGTTTGGGCTTGATGTAGCTCGTAAAAAAAATTCTAAATCGCAGCAAATGAACGATACAGCAATATTGTGCGACAACATTCACACCATGATTGTGCTTCCGTTGGTGCCGCCTTTTGTTGCATTGGCGTAACGACGATAACTAGACTTGTAGAGCGAGTCGTCCTACCAGGGGAAATGCGTACCATTCTGGACTGTCGGCAGCGTTTTGTCGTTCTTGGAATCTGAAGGCCTTCCGAAAAATGCTTGTTTGTTTGTTTGTTTGTTTGCTTGTTCGTTCGTTTATTTGTTTGGCCTGAAAACTGTTTGAGCTCTTCTTCATCTTCTTCTTCGCTCATTTGATTTCACGCCGTGTCGGATCACTTGTTCTTCAAGGAATAAAGTGTTGTCCAATATATTCATTTCAGTTGTCTTCTATTTCAAATATACCGTCTCGGAGTGAAAGAAGGCTATGATATTCGGCGCAAAGATTGTCCAATGAAAGCAATATAGGAAAGCTACTAGGGCCCAAATGAAACAGATTGGACCCGGTCACGTTGATTGTTTTGGTCGTGTTTGTTGAAGCTGATTTAATGCATCTGACTCAGTTTGATCCATGCAGATAAAGGATTTTGCTGAATCTTTTAAATGCAAAACTGCCTTTTTGAGTTCACGTTACGATGAGGAATTGTCCCATTTTGATTACGATTCGTTTAAAAAAGAAATGTATTTTGGCACGTTTTTTTGCTCCCGTGCAAATGAGCCCTTTTCTGATTTCGTTCTTCAAGAAAAAAAAAAACGCCACATGTATAGCACAAGACAGACATCGTGCTTTGGCCGAAAGAGGACTGTTCGAAGCACTTTGAAATGACTCATGCAGGAAAGGATTTCTTTATTCTTTCAAAAAGCAACGTTTGGTGGCATTTTATTTCAAACAATCTGCCCCCCCCCCCCCCCCGCTCCCGGAAACCACCATCTTCACTGTCCTCCCAGCCTTTGTGGGACTAAATTTCGTTACTGCGGCCCGCTGGTTGAGGCTTGTTGGAGGCCCCTTCTATATCTTAATCCAGAGCGTCCTGCGTGTCAACAACAGTTACTCCTTCGTGGTGACACGGCTAAAATGGCAATACCAGGCACTACGCCTTCTTTTGCGGAACATTTCTTACGGTATCATGCGCTGCACAGCCAGATACAGGACCGCCAGGGGTCCTCAATGTGCCCACCAAAGTGTCACTCCGACTGCGAAAAGCAACTCTAGAAAAAATCCAGGATGATTTCCGGCGCAGCTACCTCTTTTGGTCGGTGATACGTCACAATACGAAAAAATTTCGGGGAGGGCTGAAGCCCCATAAGCCCCCCCCCCCCCCCCCTGGCTGCGCCCCTGTACGTGACATATGGTGGAGGTGCTGGTTTCTTGATGTTCCGGACTCCTACGAAGAGCCGGGAACCAAGCCCACAGTGTGAAGAGGACACCCAAGCACCCGTGCAACAGTGAGCTAGCCGCAGGCTACAAGGCTCGCAACCTGCATACGGCCTCCTACCTGAGAATCCAAAACATACGGCTACGAAGACAACAGCAACAATGACCACCGCTACGTCACCCGTGACAGTTGTGATGCAGACACCCAGGGAACCTCAAACTTTTCACGAATCAATGACTGAAGACCCCGAAAGTTGCCTGGAGACGTGTGAACGAGTAGTGACCTTCAACAACTGGGACGCCGAAGAAAAACTGCGCCGCTAGACTCCGCAGTTCCGCCGCCAGACTCCGCCGCCACCGCCGCCATACCGCCCACCTACCGGTCAGCGCTACGCTCCGAGGAAGACCGACGTTTGGCGCGCCCCTGACCACCGTCCACTCTGCTACCACTGTGGCGGGGCCGGACACACCTACCGTCGTTGCCAGTATCGACAGATGGGGCTACGCGGTTTCGCCGTCGACGCGCCTCGTCCACAGCGGGGCGAACGACCGCAAGACATTGCCGACTACCTCGCAGGAGCTCAGTGGACATCCCGACGACCTTCCCGCTCGCCGTCGCCCGGCCGCTACATATCACCGCACCGCCGCCAGTACACCGGCCCAAACCGGGGCCGGTCTCCTAGCTATTACCCGGAAAACTAAGGGCAGCAACCGATGGAAGCGCCGTTGCTGTACGACGAACTACCGAAGATACTCCGCCGACGCCGACATCACGACGAAGTGTTAAGAGCCCGCCGCAAGACGAGCGGGGCCCTGACGACGAAACTTCGCAGCCCGAAGAAGACATGATGACGCAACGTGGAAGCAGCGGAACAAACCAACGCAGCCGTGACCCGACGCCACGACCTAACCGCAACGCGAGACGACGAGCTAGTGACCTCGACGTCCTTATCGACGGCTACAGCGTGACAGCTCTCGTCGATACTGGAGCCGACTATTCCGTCATCAGTGGGCCGCTCGCTGCGAAGTTGAAGAAAGTGAGGACTGCTTGGGAAGGCCCTGAAATCCGGACAGCTGGAGGCCACCTCGCCACGACCTAACCGCAACGCGAGACGACGAACTAGTGACCTCAACGTCCTTATCGACGGCTACAGCGTTACAGCTCTCGTCGATACTGGAGCCGACTATTCCGCCATCAGTGGGCCGCTCGCTGCGAAGTTGAAGAAAGTGAGGACTGCTTGGGAAGGCCCTGAAATCCGGACAGCCGGAGGACACCTAGTAACGCCGGGAGGAATCTGTCTCCAATAACAACCGGATTTATCTCGCGAGCTTCGTAGTCCTAAAGCGCTGCTCGAGAGATGTCATCCTTAGTATGGACTTCCTAGGTTTTAATGGAGCAGTCATCGATCTGAGAGATCCAAGTCGATAACGCTATCCGCAGAAAAAGCACTACCGCCGCACACGCCGTCAGGAAAGCACGCCTTGAATGTGCTGGAAGACCAAGTCACCATTCCCCCCTGCTCCAGCGTGAGCATTTCCGTCGGCACTCAGAAATCAATGGACCTGCAAGGCGTCATTGAACGCGACCAGCACCTGTTGATCAACCGCGAGATTTGCGTCGCCAGAGGAATAGCCGAGCTGCGAGGAGGGAAAACATCAGTGATGCTCACGAACTTCAGCAACGAGTACAAGCACGTGAGCAAAGGCACGACGGTTGCCTATAACGAAGAAATTGTGGAAGCCAGCAACGCTTTCGCCCTCGCCGAGCCTATCGAAGCTGCTACGACGAACCAAGATCATCAACTAGCCTACGACGTTAACGCGCGCCTTCCGACGCATAAGCAAGAAAAGCTCAAAACCCTGCTCCTGCAATACAAGGACTGCTTTTCATCGTCGTCAAGAGTTCGACAAACCCCAGTCGCAAAACATCGCATCATAACAGAAGAAAGTGCCAGGCCACTTCCTCAGAGCTCGCACAGAATTTCGGCGCGAGAACGCGAGGCCATAAAGAAACAAGTCGACGAAATGCTTCGCTACGACATCATCCAGCCTTCAAAGAGTCCGTGGGCGTCACCTGTGGTGTTAGTGAAGAAGATGGGACCCTACGTTTCTTTGACACGCCGCGAGCTTGCGAGCGTGCCATGAGCGTGGTATGCATGTCATGTTGCACATGACATGTCATGATTTCCATATGACCACTAGGCATTTATGTTTGCATACAGTCACGTTACTCAATACCAAGTTTGGTGTATATCAAGCTAGCGAAACGGCCGTCAGGGCACCATGAGCGTGGCATGTAAATCATGTTGTACATGACATGCAGGTCATGATTTTTCATATTATCACCTGTCATTTATGGTGGTCATGAAGAAATGTCTCATCCTACCAATTTTGGGATATATCAACTTAAGAAAACGGCCTCAGGAGCACTATGGCCATGACGTGTAAATCATACTTTTCATGACAAGTTAGTCATGATTTTCATGATATGACCAGTCAATCATGTTTGTCATACAGTCATGTTATGCCATACCGATATTGGTATAAATCCCATTAACGATACGGTCAGGAGAGCACAAAGTCGTAGGCGGCTAGATAGATAGATAGATAGATAGATAGATAGATAGATAGATAGATAGATAGATAGATAGATAGATAGATAGATAGATAGATAGATAGATAGATAGATACGCTCAAAGTCGCCGAAGTTCGCTAAGAAATGCTTCGCATTTAAAAGAAAACGAGAAGTCCAAGCTGCCGAACCGCCGCGCACAAACCCAACGTGCCTCAGCGCGCCCTCGGATTCGCATTATGCGTCACCGCATAGCGCTGCGGCATTGCGGCAAAGCTAATCTTTGGAATCTGCTACGGCGCGGGAGCGGCCGTCGCTTCTGTTAAGTAAAAAGTTGAGACTTGGAAGGGTTTGAGCGTCTCAAACTTTAGACTTTGCCATACATTGCCTCTATGTGGCTTGTGGTGGTCCCGTGAAAGCGACTGAATTTTCGAGCATGTCCGAAAAATCGGCAGCTTTGTCGTCCCTATCGCTGATGTCTGATGGCATATCCAATCCGATAATATAGTTTTCTCACGAGAATCTGCCGTCCCTCTCTATTTTTTTTCGTGCAAGCCGTTTATAGCAATTATCGATTATAATAATGGAATTTTCGTGGCGCTTGAGTATTGTTATAAGTGGGTTCGACTGTGTAACTTTTTTTCAAGATAAACTAGCATGTGCGACACATGTACACAAATGCTAAATTCACAGCAATTTTTTGTAGCTAATTACCACTAATCTACTAATGATCGCTTTAATCACCTAACGACGCTCAGTGTAGCAATTTATTGCGATAGCAATTATATGGACACTCTCGGTTGATTTTCGCCGTCACCGTCACCTTCATGCCCTGTATATGTATATGTATGTATATATGTATAAAAAAGGCAGAAAGAAAAACAAATCGCAAGAAAATATGCGCATCTCGAAGAAATGAATCATGAAGAGTGGGCGAAACAGTGGGGGTCGTGACATTGCCCACTCGAGCATGCAAATAAGTGACAAATCGTGTGTACAGTATATACAATGTGCTTTTGCCGTTGAGCCGCCGCGTCCCGCGCCCTATAAACCAGGGTAGCAGCTTACTGTCGGCGTTGCCGTTTTGCTTCTGCTTCCCGAGCTCTCGCCTCCGGGGTAGCTTGCTGTCAGCGTAGACGTTGCCTTTCGTGCGCGAAAGCGCGTTCACGTTCGTTTTCATCTTTGGCAGAAAGAATGTGCGGTCTGGAACGTGCTTATTGCTCATCGTGATCAGCGTCATCGTCATCGTCATGGTGTATAGTGGGTACCTTGCATTTGCTTTGCAGTGGGCACGGACAACGTACAACAACGGACAAGCCTAGACCCTAAGGTGCTTCGCCCCTAAAAAATTCTAAGGCACCCGACCGGAAATTCGAACCAGCAATCCCTCGCTCCCCAGCGCGCTGCGTTAGACAACTCAGCTACACACCATGCATGCGCCGCCTTAATAACGGCAAGCTATTTATAGACACCATTTACCGCTGGCGGTATGCAGATATCGCAGGAGCTTGAGCGTGGTTTCTATCACACAACGCTCCTACATTTTCTTTGAACTTGAAAACTGCCCTTGAGAGGTGCAACAAAAACTGGCGCCTTTCTGTACCCACTTCTGATGTGGAACGAAAAAAAAAAAAGAACACTGTGCACACCTCCCGTAAGACGCCACCGCTAGGCAGAAGACGCAGATGGGTCATTCCGTGTGTATATAACGTGTATAGCTATATATAGTGTATACTTAGTACCTTTTCCTCCAACCAAAATCAAAGAGGAGGAAAGTGGGTTCGGTTAGGGGTGAGAACGAAGGATGTGCCGGCGTGACATTTCATATAGGATTTCATGCAAGTATTGTAACGTATCGTGCTCTGTTTTACGCAACGTCATCCCCACTCATGCCTTCATGGTGGTTCTATGTACTTCCAGCGCAATCCCGGTCAATGTAGTGACCCACTACCTGATACCAGTCGCACCCGTCATTGCTCGACTTTGGTGACCGACATGTCCCTACGTGACTTAGTGGTTCTACAGCATTCTCAGCACAAATCCACACCGGCAACGCGGACATCTCTGCTAAAACAGAAAGGTGTCAGCTGCAGCCGGCGCAGCCAGGGTGAAAGTTTTGAGGGGGAAGATAGTTGAGAACGCAGGAATGCAAGCGTGGGCGGGTTGGCTAAAGAAGGTTGCTGGTGCACCAGTTTAACTGATTATAGCGCGTATGCTTCATTGCGTCAAATGACCGAGCAGACAGAAGGTGAGGTTTGCTCCTTTGGAAACACCTGGTGCTATGATCGCACAAGTGTGAAAATAAAGTACCACATTTCGTAACGCGTCAAAGTAAGACTATACCAAGCCAGTTATGTGGTGCGGATCACACTTTGCCGAAAGGAAGCCAAAACCTACGTCTTACGTGGCTGTCTTGCCGGAAAGTGTAAGTAAGGTCATATCAATACTCGTCTGAATTTTTTGTCACCTCTCAATGTCTCTATGGAATTCGGCATAATTTATGGGCCCTGCATTAGCTTACTATGTCTATAAATGTGCTTTCCCGGTGCATGCTGAGAAGTGGCACGAAAATGGATTGCCTACAAGCCATAGAATACGAGCGCCCAACATATAACAATATAACCAAGACACACTTTAAGAGTCACCCGAACAGCAATCCTACTGAACTCCACGCTGCAAGTTTTTCCCTACGAGGGTAGAGAGAGAGAGAGAAGACGGATATTTATTAATAAGGGTTTTATAATAGGGGTCATGAGCTCGATGGGTGGGTCCCCAAGTCCAGGGCTCCAGTGGGGCTCTTCAATTTTCCACTTCTGGCTACCTGCGGGCTGCCAGAGCCAGCCAGAGCACGCTCGTTTTTCTGAGGTTGCTCCGCCCCCCCCCCCCCCCCCCCGTCCCCCGGCGCGCTTCCGGTTGGTGTTCGTTTTTCTCGGGTTCGATGGTTCTGGCGACCCGCGGGGAGCCCGAGGGTATCTAGAAGCGTCCAGGACAATTTAGTCGTAGAAACTCTCTGGAAGGTTTTGGGCTAGCAGACGCCGAAAAGAGACGATATGCGCTCGCCGCCATCTTTGTGAGGACTCGACGGATAGCAATGCGGGCGCTTGGGGACTGCGCCTTCGCTTGTCTTCTAAAACCTGTTCCGCCGTGCGAGATGGGGCGATTACGAGTGGCGGCGAGCATTTGAAGCTACTGTTTATCGCTTTTGTTATGTTTCCCGTGAAGCTTCCTTCCGTGAAAAACGCGGCGAAATGTCGCCTATTAACTGCATCGTGCACATGTCCCAAAAGTTATGTACACGTTCGTGCGCACGCATAGAGACAACTTCCGAGTTTATTTTTTTCGTAGTAGTATTCGTTTTTGGTGCCGTGCCTGCTTTCTGTGCACTTAGCGTAGAGGATTGTGGTCGAACTAGCTATTTCGCTCCGTCGTATATTTGCGTGCATGAACCTCTTCAGAACTTCACTATTCGGTCTTCGATGGCGATAGAATGCCCTGACTGAATAACAGAGATCGCGACAGTTGTTTTTAAGTGTGTGATGCTTGTTGGTCGCGAACGGCGTGCGAGCGTACTTCGATCTACGGGCCAGTATGTGTGGTATGATATTATGTTACGCTACGACGCGTCGACGTGAAACAAAAAAAGAAAAAGAAAAAGCGGAGATGGTTCAGAAATGTATACATCCTTTCGTTGCATATTTCATCCTCGGCTTCGTCTTTTTTCAGCTCTTAGTAATAATGCCATGCAGTATGTACAATGATCACCTAGGAGCTCAAATGAAAGCTGAGCTACATGAGATTTTGGAAGTGCCACTTATTGGAAAAGAGGCAGCGCTGTGTCTGTGTGCTTCGTGTAACTTTTTGTCCCGTCTAGGCGCGCTGTTTCTCGCTCAGTATGTACCAACTGGCCCGCCAACAATATGTGAGCCCCAGGCAACATCTGCCAAAAGGAGTCTAAAACGCGTCACGCAGAAGTTTATTTTAGATATGACGTGCACTCGTGGTACCGATACCGCCGCGTGTCTGAAGTTAAGAAAAAACTCAAGTTGGTCAACGCGTGTGTGCGACATATTACCCAGCGGGCAATACAGAAAAAACCAACGCGCACGCGGCGCAATGTTTCATTTGCTGCCACGACGGTAGCGTTTTTTTACGTTTACGCTGGCTGTCCCAGGGTTCGATTTTGCAATCTTCGGGCAGCTTCGGGTTGTCTCGGGTTCCCCACACATGTTACCACGACGCCCGACCGGACCGGAACTAGCTCGCTGACCCTCTGGCTGGCTCTGGCTGCCAGAGAGCTGCCAGAGCTCTGAAAACCGAAGATCCCCACTTGCTATTGCTGCATGCCTGACGCAACCTGGGAGCGCAAGCTGTACGTCCGGCTCAGAGCTAGCCTGCTGGGCCGCCTATTGATAGAAAGTATTAGAGAGATGGTACTGACCTAAATTACAGCTCATGATTACTGAAGTGCATACGGAAAACAGAAGAGTAGGTCTGAAAATTAATATGCATAAAACTAAAGTAATGTGGAAGAACCTCGGCAGAGAACAGCGCTTTCTGATAGGTGGCGAGACACTGGAAGTTATTAAGGAATACGTCTACTTAGGACAGGTAGTAACCGCGGCTGAAGGAACCTCGGCAGAGAACAGCGCTTTCTGATAGGTGGCGAGACACTGGAAGTTATTAAGGAATACGTCTACTTAGGACAGGTAGTAACCGCGGAGCCGAACCACGACAGTGATGAGGGGATGGAGCACATTCGGCAAGCATTCTCAAATCATGAATGGTAGTCTACCACTATGCCGCAAGAGGAAGATATATAACAGCTGCATCTTACCGGTACTTACCTACGGAGGAGAAACCTGGAGACTTACAAAGAGGGTTCAACTTAAATTGAGGACGACGCAGCGAGCGATGGAAAGAAAAATGATAGGTGTAACCGTAAGAGACAGGAAGAGAGCAGAGTGGGTCAGGGAACAAACGGGGGTTAAGGATATCATAGTTCAAGTCAAAAAGAAATGGACATTGGCACGTAGCACGTAGCACGTCGCTGGTCATTAAGGGTAACGACTGGATTCCAAGAGCAGGCAAACGCGTGAGGGCGAGAAAGAAATTTAGGTGGGCAGATGAGATTAAAAACATTGCAGTAGTGACGCAGAACTATCGATGGCACTATCGATACTATCGATAGTTCTGTACTATCGAACTATCGATGGTAAAAGAAACTATTGATACTATCGATAGTTTTATACTACGACCGTTAGTATAAAATCAGCCGCGCGAACTCATTGCAGCATTCAATTGATTCCTCGAGGGTGTTGAGCAAGAGGAGCAGGCTGAAGGGCACGAATGTTCACATGCTTGCGCTCCTTCACCATGATTTTTGGCTGACACATGACAATTAAGTTGAATTATTCAGGTGTACAGGAGACGAGACAGTTACGATTGACGGTACTGTGCGACTTCAAACTTATAACGCATTTTTTAATTTTGAAGTCAAAGTATGAAGAAATAGGTTTCTTAATTGTAAGGTGCAAGTGCTTACTTTTGAATATGAATTTATTGATGGACCTATTGCCGCATTTTCACTACTGGAATACTTATTTCGGCAAAAAAGTTTCGCCCCGCGGCCGCCAACAGCAGTTATTCAAAGCAGTATTGATACTACTGATAGTAATGTCGGTAGCAATACTACCGACATTACTACTACTGACAGTACTATCGATTGCACTATCGATAATAGTATCGATAGTTGTACTATCGATATTTTTTTTACACTATCGATAGTTGAAAAGAAATATCGATGTTATCGATAGTCAATTTTTCGATAGTTCTGCATCACTACTAGCTATAACGTGGCAGCAGAAAGCACAGGACCGGGATGATTCGCGGAACATGGGAGAGGCCTTTGCCCTGCCGTGGGCGTAGTCAGGCTGATGATGATGATGATGATGATGATGACTGACCTAAAAAAGGTATCTAAATTTCGTGGTCGGTTTAGGCCTCCCTACGAAACGTGATATAGCGATGGCGAGCCGCCACACCACGGACAGGCGTGCCCATACAGCGTTGGAAAAATATTGTTTAATCTTTACAGGTTGGGAAAGACACTTGTTTGAATCCTACGGAAGTCAATCGCATCCTCTCCTTCTAATGATTTGTGGAGGGCGCTGTATTTGTGTGGTGTGCCTGGCTGGTGAGCAAGCATTTTGCGAGGGGCCGTTCTGGATGGGTCGTTGTCCCCCTAGTTAGTTTCCTCCTGGAGTGTTTGGAAGGATTAAAAGTGCGGTCGAGGCTCTGCTCAGTTCGTGAGCCCTCGAGCAAGAACGTATGCGCTCTCGTTTCTCTCCAAGCCTGTGTTTCCTGAACAGCAGATATGCCTGTATTTGTTTGTCAATCTCCCGCCTAGGAATTCACTTATTTTGATCGGGAGGCGGTTTTTTCATCGGGAGGCGTCGGAGATGATAATCGTCTATGGTTCCTCTCTCCGTTCTTGTTCTTAATCGTCTATGGTTCCTCTCTCCGTCCAGTACCTCACTGAAGAGACAAATCGGGTCTGGGAGCGGGATCTGCTTCCAGAGACCTGAAAGTCGGCATCAGTTGTCCTCATTCCGAAGCCGGAAAAACCCCCAGGATTCGCAAACCTCCGACCCATCGCCCTCACGGCATGTGTGAGAAAAGTTACGGAGCACGTCATTCACAAACGCATTTCAGACCACATAGACAAGAGAAATTTAGTTGCTCACAAGATGGTTGGCCTCAGTCAGTTTCTGAAAGGCATCGGGTGTTTGTCGCGCCAGTCCAGCTTATTCGGACTTCCTTTCTTCGTCAGCTCGGTAAGTGGATGTGAAATCTCGGCATAGTTGGGCACAAACTCTCGGTAGTAGCCGGTGAGTCCGAGAAATGCTCGAAGCTCTTCCTTGCTTTTGGTAAGCGGATGTGGACTTCTCGATTATGCCCAAGCGCAGCATTTCCTGCACCTCTGTCTCAACGGCCTCCTTAACAGCGAATGGTATCGGGTATTGTCGGACATGGATGGGCATGTCCGTGGTCAATTTGAGTTGGCACTCCAAAACATCAGTCTTTCCCGGTAAGTCGGAAAAGATGACGTGGTAGGTGCTAAGACGCTCGGTGACTTGTTTCTGTTGCTCTTTAATGAGTTTAGGACATATCGTCACATCCTTCCAAGTCGGGGTTTGAATAAGCGTGGTATGGAGTGGACTATCCGAGTCTTCGGGTTCGGCTTGTTCCAGTGACGACACAGCAGCGACTGTCGGCGGTTTAGGATTGTTGGTTGTCCTCTCCTCATACTTTTTGAGCATATTGATGTGGAAGACAGTGGTGCGATGGCCGAGATCAATGGCATAGTCTAACGGACTCTTGTTATCCACCACTTTGAAATGGCCTTTCCACGTAAGTATTAACTTGTTAGAGTCCGCGGGCAAGAACACGAGCACTTTGTCACCGACGGCCAATTCTCGCTTCTTTGCTTTCCTGTCATAGTATCTCTTCTGGCTTGTGTGCGCTTTGGAGAGTTCTTGAGCTGCGATGTCGCAGGTTCTCTCCAGCCATTGCCTCAAGTAATCATGAACTAAACATGTATAATACAGTACAGCGAGCGGATGGGAAAAGAAAGAGAAGTTGTGAAGGAGACAAAGGAGGGCAAGGGCGCCAGCTCCGCTGTTTCCGCAGTCGTCGCACCACTAGAGCGTAGTTGGCCCAATTTTCGTCGAGAACATCACTGCAGAGATATCTTGATTTCTCTTCCACCTAAGCTAGAACAAGCAACTTTTAGTGTTTTTTTTTTCAAGGTATGTAGAACATTCAAGGTATTGACACTGCTAAGGTGTTCATTTTACGGCACTCAGCAACAATACCCAAAAGCGACAGTCCAGGCAAAGCACGGACTCTCAGCGCGGATGGAGTTCGTTCAGACGGTAGCCGGAGAGAACGACCCACAAGAAGGCGCCGGAGAGGACGACACATTACAGAGTTTTGAAGCTTCGCTACAATTGCCCCGGGTACGATAAGGCAGCCACCCGGCGACCTAACACCTTGTCACTATGAGGGGTCATGGTAGGACTTGAGGCGCTCCACGTTGACAATGTCGCGCCCTCGATGGTGCATAACCGAAGAAAGTTCAACGGGTTTGATCAGTTAGTTGACCGGGTATGTGCGTTCGACGACACGGACGAGGCCTTCGTATTTCGGCAGTAATTTTGAAGAGAGGCCGCTTGCAGTGGTAGGGATCGAGAGCCATACGAGCGTTCCAGGGAGGAACGTGGGCACAGAAGTGGTTGTGTCATCGCGAATGCTCTTCTGGCGCTCTTGTTCATGCGTAGTGAAGGCCTTCGCAAGCTCGCGGCACTCTTCAGCAAGTCTGGCTGTGGCAGAAGTAGGCGCGCACGCAGACGGATCTGACTTGTATGTAAGGATCGTGTCGATTGTGTTGAACTTGTGCCTTGCGTACAATAAGAAGGGTAAAAAAATTCCCCATCTCCCGCTAAAGGGAACCCTGTGTGGATGCGAAGCAGCGGGGAGATAATTAGCTTGAGCGTGAGGAACGTCACCGCTCTCATTTCACGGCAGCGGTCCGGGCGCTCATCGCGGCGCTGCACAGGATGGAGAATGAGGCGCGCGCGCTCCGTCATTTTCATACCGCGGAACTACCGTGGCGCCCCCAGCGGAGTATGCAGCTGTCACACCACCTGTCGTGCCTGACGCTGCGTAGAGGATTCCTAGAGGAAAGGACGGGGGGGGATCGTAGGAGAGGAGAGAGAGGGGGGAGGGAGCGTGCATGCGCTGTGGGGGGTGTGGGACGCGGGAGCAGCTCCGTAGAGTAGAGGATTTCTAGAGGAGAGATCGGGAGAGGACGCGCGTGCGCTGTGGGGATGTGGGACGCCGGAGCCCTCCGTAGAGCAGAGGATTCCTAGAGGAGAGAGGGGGCAGAGGACGCGGATGCGCTGTGGGGATGTGGGACGCTCCGTAGAGTAGAGGATTCCTAGAGGAGAGAAAGGGGGGTGGGCGTAGGAGAGAGAGGGGGGGAATGGACGCGCATGCGCTGTGGTGGTGTGGGACGCGAAAAAGAGGGACGGACTAAGCCCCCCTCCAAACACATGCAAGCAAGATTAAGGAATGGGGTCAACCTGGGCGACAGACACCACCTGCCTAGCCATTGCTAAGCAGGCTCTCTGTGCTCTCGGCCATGACTCTGATGATTGTGGTAGGGTTGACGGCCTTCATATTTTAATGTACAGTGTTCTGGTTCGCATAATGGGTGCTTCCCTACTTCATGAAAGTGGCCGGGCGCGGGACGGGGGGACGCCGGACGGACATTGCCCCGAGCATAAGATGCTTCGCATCTAAAAATCACAGCATATCCACGGAGTGAATGATGATGAGTGGGCGAAGCTGCGGAGGTTCATCGGTAAACCGTGAATCTTCCGTGAATTCTGCCCGGTACATCATCACCGACGTGAGATAGGGCGCGTTTATACTAAAGGGTCGATGAGAGTTATGGTGACTGAAGCAATCATGGTTGCACCGTGAAATCTTCAGTGGTTTCGCCCAGCAGTAATCAAAGCGCTAGTATGTGTGAAATTTTATTCTAACTTCAACGACCGGTCGTCGTCCATGGTCCGCCAAGCAGCACGATCCGGCAAGCGCACTCGTACGGCGATCCGGGAATGAGAGATCCCCGCGCAATCGCAGAGCAGCTGCACCGCCAACGCCATCTAGCGTACCTTCACCCAACCGCCTATTGTACGCATGTCTATGGGACAGTGCCCTCTCGGAAACGAGACGAGAACTGGAGATGACGACACCATATCTACGGAGTGAATGATGATGAGTGGGCGAAGTTTCGGAGGTTCATCGGTAAATCGGTAACCTTCCGCGAATTCTGCGCAGTACATCATCAACGACGTGAGATCGGGCGCGTTTATACTAAAGGGTCGATGAGAGTCATGGCGACTTGCAGCTCAGTTTAATTTTACATGTACGCTGTGAATTTTTTTATTGTTTAATCACGCACAGGAGATATCTCACACAGGCACTACCTTGGAGGTTGAAATCCAGTGCCTACTGGCTACTCAGGATGCATGGACAACCGAGAACCACCCAGGTGATGCCATAAGGAGCTTCGCCCCTAAAAACCAGTATCCTCTGAGGGGTGGTAATGTAGACGTAGGTGACGAAGGGTAGGATGGCGTCCCAATTTGTGTGATCGGCGGCGACGTTCATTGAGGGCATGCCGCCGAGCGTACGGTTAGGCGTTCAGTGAGGCCATTCATCTGCGGGTGGTATGCTGTAATTTTGCGGTCAATCGCATGACACTCTGTGAGGATAGCTTCGACGACGTCCTCGATCACTTAGCAGCTCCTGGGGTGTACCATGATGGAGTATTATTCAGTGGAGCAAGAAGGAGCAACTTCGCTCGCTGTAGTCGCTGGAAAGGCGGCAGTTTCGGCGTATCGCGTGAGATGGTCAACAGCGACGATGGCGCAGTGCTTACGAGCCAACGTCAGAGGAAGTAGTCCATACAAATCGATGCCCAAACGACCAAACGGCCGGTTACGGCAAGGTAAAGGTTGTAGACCTGCTGGCGACAGTTGCGTTGCTGCGTTGAAAATCGATACAGAAGCAAACGAACTTCTGCGCGGAGCGGTTCATCCCTCGCTAGCTGTATTGTTGCCGAATCCGGTGGTAAGTTTTCGATTCCCCAGACTGCACACACTGCAGATCAGAGTGGAACGAATCGCACACTTCAAATCGCAGACTGCGGGGATTTGTACACTTGTAGCCACTGGTGGCCGTCGGCGTTGTAGTTACGTCGGTGCAGAGGTCGTCGCACATGGCGAAGTGGTGGGCTTGACGACGCAACGCGCGAGTGGGTGGTGTTGCCGACGAATCAGTGAGTAAGTCCATCAGTGAGGCGATCCATTTATCCTGACGCTGTTCGGTCGCGATGAGGTCAACGTCGAGGGAAGAAAAGACAATGTGAGATAATGGGCATTGTCGTCAGGCAAGGGTGAGCGCGAGAGGGCGTTGGCGTCAGCATGCTGGAGCGCGTTGCGGTACAGCACGCGTATATCATACTCTTCCAAGCGAAGTGCCCAGCGGGCGAGACGGCCGGAGGGGTCCTCCAAGGATGATAACCAGCATAGGGCATGATGGTCGGTAACGACGTGAAATCGACCACCATACAAATAATGTCGGAACTTCGTGAGGGCCGAGATGATCGCCAGCGATTCCTTCTCGGTGACGGTGTAATTCTTCTCGGCTTTAGTAAGCGTGCGACTCGCATAGGCCACAACATATTCAGGGAATACTGGTTCGCGCTGCGCAAGGACAGCGCCGAGGCCAACACCACTGGCGTCCGTGTGTACCGCTGTAGCTGCCGTAGGGTTGTAGTGGCATAGTATGGGAGGAAACGTCAACAAACGATGGAGCTTTGCGAACGCGTCGCCGCACTTTGACTTTCATGGAGCTTCGTCAGCGGCGATATGATGATGGCGAAGTTTCGAATGAACCGTCGAAAGTAGGAACACAATCCTACGAAACTGCGCAGTTCTTTGACGCACGTAGGTTTGGGAAACTCGGCTGCGGCCCGAAGCTTGGATGGATCGGGGAGGATTCCGTCGTACACGACGTAACCTAGGATCGTCAGTTACCGTGCTGCAAATCGGCACTTCATTAGATTCACTTGTAGGCCGGTGCTGCTCAAACGCATGGAAACGTGCTGCAGACGTTGTACAAGCGTGAACACCGAAAACGATGATGTCGCCGAAATAGCACAAGCACATGTGCCATTTAAAGTCGCTCGGAACGGCGCCCATCATGGGCTCGATGGTCGCGGGCGCAGTAAACAGTCCAAACGGTATGTCGTTGAATTCGTACAAGCCGTCGGGTGTGACAAAGGCGGTCTTCGGTCAAGCGTCATCAGCCATGGGTACTTGCCAGATACCTTGAGCGCAAATCGAGAGAGGAAAAGAATGCTGCTCTTTGCAGGCTGTCAATCGTGTCCTCTATTCTCGGCAGGGGATAAACGCCCTTGCAAGTGATCTTGTTGAACTGTCAGTAGTCCACACAGAACCGCACAGAGTCGGCCTTTTTCGCAACAAGAACAGGAGAGGCCCAGGGGCTGTTTGACGGTGGAATAACATCGCGGCGATGCATGTCGACATGTTAGTTAATTACACACGCTCAGCGGGAGGTGCGCGACATGGACATTGCCGCATTAGTGATTGGGCGCCAGTGTCGATGCGATGCGCGAGATCGGACGTGCGGCCGAGGGAAGTTTGTGCGACATCGAAACAAGAACGAAATTCTTCTAACAGGCACAGAACCTGGGAACCCTGGGCCGACGTAAGGTTATTAGCAATAGAAGAACTAAATACATCAGGGGCTGACGAGTCGGAAGTGGAAATAACACTGTGTGCGGGAACTGGCACAGTGCGTGTCATCGGGTGCGTCTATGACATGTGCGTCTTTGAGGGGGTCCCAGTCTGCCGAGACATTCCCCTCGCACCAACGTAACAATGTACGGCGATGGGTTGGTAACAAAAACAGCGGCGCGGCCCTGAGTGACTTGGACGGTCGCAAATGGCAGCACCAGCAAGCCCTTCCTAGAGCAAGCGCGGTCAGATGGCGAAAGGAGTGCAAAGGTGTCATAGAGACCGGTGCAGTAGACTGACACAGCAGCTGACGAGTTTGGAGGCACTTTGATATCGTCTTTGACGAGTATCTTGCTCGAAGCCGATTAACCGTCTGCCAGCGTGAAATCTTAGAACGGTGAGAGTTCAGCTTGGCCTAGAGCGTAATAAATTACAGCGTCGTGACGGGATAGAAAATCCCATCCCAGGATGACGTCGCGAGAACATGCAGCAATTATCATGAAATCGACGTCGTATAAACGTCCTGAATGACGACGCGAGCTGTGCATACTGCCGTAGGATGAATACTTTGGCGCTAGCTGTTCGGAGGGGCATCCCAGACAGTAGCGTCGTCACTTTTCATAGGAAATGGCTAGATTTTACATCCAACCGATACGGTGGCTACAGTGTTGAAAAGGGCGGATGCGGGAACACCGTCCACAAACACGTCTATTACGTTCAGTGAGCTTCGCTGAGGGCTTTCGCAGTTCGATAGCGTCGCAGACCTTGCCTCGTGGACTGCGACTACTAGTTTTCCTGCTCTTGTGAGACCGGACGTGGCCGCATGGGTGCCAGTGAGCGACGTCGTGGAGATGGACAGCAGTGTGTAGATGGAGCTGGACGCGACGTCGGTGACAAAGGCGGATGTGCGTCGTAGAATGCGCGGGTGGACTGGCTGGTGACGGGTGCCACTACCCGAGGCGGCTGCACGCGATGGCAATAACGCTCCATGTGTCCAGCGTAACCGCATGCAAAGCAGAAGGGTTGGTTGTCGGGTGTGCGCCATCGTTTTGCCGGGGCAGGTCCACCCATGTCACGGGACACAATTGGCGGGGCGGCTGGTTAAACGACTGCATGGTGGGCTGCAGTCGGGGCCTAGGGATGACGTCAGCATACGTAACCGGCACACGCGTTTTGAAGGACGGAGGTCTAATGGTGGCTTCGGCGTAACTCAGTGGAGCAACCGCAGGGATTACTTGGGGTGTCCTGGCGGCACCTTGAGCGTAACACACTGGCGCAGGAGCCGGAGATTGGTGGTGGGACTCAGGCGTGACCTCAGCAAGTTCCTGCTCAATCGCTCAGCGGAGAGGAGGAAGAAGTGTGATCGACGGCTGTTCAACGTGTGGAGGGTGGGCTAATGCCAGGAGAGAGAACTTGCGTGCAATTTCCTCGTGCACGAATGACTTTACTTCTGTGGGTAACACGGCCTGGTCAGATGTGGGCCGCCAAGACAGAGAGCTCTGCTACGCGTGATGGAGAGCGACGGGTCATCGAACGCTGCCAGCGCAACTTCTCGTTGGTTTGGAACAGCGTTATGATGTCGACAACTGTGCAAGGGTTTTTGGCTAGCAGCATGGTGAAGGCGCCATCGTCAGTGCATTTCATAACGTTCCGGATC
>JALIZH010020945.1:0-34991 GCA_030522465.1 Rhipicephalus appendiculatus
CTATTTTAGTGAATACTGCTTAGAAGCCCTGCTTCCAAGTCGTTCATGGCAACGGCACAAAATAAAGGTAGTAATTTAATTATTCAAATGACCTCACACCTATATAGCAATCCAACGACGAGCCTCCTCGCGCGCACTTCCTGTGGTTACGTACATTTCATCACCTTCCTTTATCGGCTCTCTGCGTTTACAAGGTCGCTGAGTACCAAACGTGCACCTCCGAACAATGCTTGATTTTGAATTCAGCCCATGTCCTGCATCCGCATATATTGTACACCAAGCATTATTATTCCTTGAAGCAAGTCTTGTTCGCAAAAAAAAATTGAAGAACACTTTGTACATTCCAAAGTGTGTTCTGCGAAAGCTTGTGGCCATTCGACTGACTATGACATGTCTTTTTTATTTTTACACTCTCAGTGGGATGGCACACAAACGAAATGTGTGCGTGTTTTCTTTTTTTCTTTTTTTTTTCTTTTTTTTTTTACCGCGAATCGCAGCGAGACTGATCTGCCTCCGTTCGGATGTATTCGTATTTTTCGCGCTTTGCGCATCGTGCAGATTCCATCCGCGTTCCAGCGCTTAAATTGACGGACACTTTGTAAATTCCCCCCGCAGGGGCGTCTGCGCGAGCAGGCGTTTGGTGTGTGGCGACACCACGGACCCGAGCTAACGGGGGTTTCGACTCCCTCCCACGCCTAGCCGTGCGTGGCTCAGCCGTGTCCGGGGAAAAGGGGATCCTGGGGGGTTGAGCCGACGCCGGGTGTTTGGACCTTTAAGGCCCCCCCGGCAGAGGCAACACACCCCTTTGGCCCCGGCTTCACGTAGACGGCACCCCCTGGGCTGACCCACCCAGGGGAAATCGGCAGTCGCCTTTTCCTGTCTCTCTCTCCCCCTCATCTTCGTCTTTCTCTCTCACTTTTTTATCTTTCCTGTCGTCTTCTCTCTTCGGTTTACTTCCTAGTTTTTTCCTGGCGGCGAGGGTTAACCCTGTGTAGTTATTCAACCTCGGATAGCTATATTAGGTTATAGCGGCGATGCATGGCTGGCGTCTCCAAGTGTTCGATATTCAACCTTGTAGCGTCCCCTTGTTGGGCTCGGTGGTGGGTGGCCACCATCGCCGCCGAATTCTAATAAAATATATGGCGAACTCCTTTCCTCCGCTCCCCTGATCGCCGCCAGAAAAGGTGGCGCACCGATGACTTTACTTTTGCCCTAACCAAAGAATGCTTTCCAAAATACCATGTTATACACAGCCAGCATGAAACGAAAACTGTCCGAACAGTCTCACCGTTCCTCGTGTCAAAAGCTCTCATGGAGGCGATCGGCCCAGGTTACAAAGTAACAAAGATGGGAAGCGGCGATCTTCTTCTGGAAGTTCGTGACAAGCTCCAGTACGAGAAACTGTCAAAACTTGTAGCTTTTGGGGACATCCCAGTATCAGTGGGCCCACATAGATCAATGAACACAGTGCGCGGCGTCATCTGTGACGATGACCTTCTCGAACTAAGTGAAAGTGAACTCCTTGAAGGATGGCAAGACCAGAACGTTGTCAAAGTACAAAGAATCACGATAAGGCGAAACGACAAACAAATCCCAACTAAGCACATAATTATTACATTTGGAACCAACAACCTCCCTGAATCAATCGAAACCGGCTACCGTCCCTTCGAGTGACACCATATATACCGAATCCACGTCGTTGCTTCAAGTGTCAGCGCTTTGGACATGGGTCGCAAAGCTGCAGAGGGCGTGCCACCTGCGCTAAATGTGCATCCAATGAACATCTGTCCGACGATTGCAACTCTGCCGCCCGTTGTGCGAACTGCGAAGGAGACCACCCCGCGTACTCACGATCATGCCCCTCGTGGAAGAAAGAAAAAGAAATAATAGAACTGAAAGTAAAATTCAACTTGTCCTTTCAAGAGGCGCGCAAGCGTTATGCTCCACATAACCAGCCCTTTTCTTCCTTCGCAGATGTGACGCGCCGGGGCGCCGCGCCATGTCTCTTCGCGCCCGCGAGTGTAACACCGAGTGTGACCGCGGTCGCGCCACCAGCGCCCCCCGGCTGGAGTAGCCTGTGCTGCTCCGCCCCCTTCCAAACAGGGCCAGCAGACTCCCGAGTCTGCCGGACCCCAGGCCACTGCGAAAGCAGTCAGGTCCGAAACCGCCGTGAACGTGCCTGCCGCGCAGGCACCATCCACCACCTCACAAAAGGTGATCGACACAGTCAGCCTCCTCCGGCGACTGAGACGCCGAAGGACAGGCGCAGCTCTTTGGAGCGCGCCAAAAAAGAAAAACCCCGCATTACAGGGCCCCCGAAAGGCCCTGTAACCTAAGGCAACACTTTTGTACACACAGCACCAAACTACATTAAAATGGAAACACAAATTCTACAGTGGAACGTCAGAGGACTGCTCAGAAACCTCGACAATGTCCAAGAACTTCTACACGAACACTCACCAAAAGTGCTGTGTGTACAAGAAACACACTTAAAATCCAAAAAACACGAACTTTCTACGAAGTTACGTTATTTTCCGAAAGGACCGGGATGATGCTGTAGCGTCATCTGGCGGTTGGGCCGTTATAGTTGATCAAAGAATAGCATGTAGACACTTACCACTCCAAACGTCCCTTGAGGCAGTGGCTGTTCGAGCGGTTCTTTTGAATAAGCTCGTCACCATTTGCTCTCTATACATACCCCCCACACTACAAGCTCCAAAAACATGAATTCCAGTCGTTAATAGATCAACTTCCGGAGCCTTATCTCATCCTTGGAGACTTGAATGCACACAGCAGTCTGAGGGTTACCCTCGCTGTGATGCACGAGGCCGTCTCATTGAACATTTCCTTTTCTCTTCCGGTGCATGTCTCTTGAACAGGAAAGAGCCAACATATTACAGTCTTGCTAACAATACTTACTCATCCATAGATCTCAGTATTGCATCTCCATCGCTTCTACCCCTACTCACATGGAAAGCCATCAATAATCCTTATGGAAGTGACCACTTTCCTGTAGCACTGAGCACACCAATATCGAATGAATGTCCTCCACAGGTTCCCAAATGGCACACGGATAAAGCCGATCGGGAACAGTTTCATAAAGTTACTCGCTTAAGTTGGACTGATATATCTGGCTTAAGAATAGATGCAGCCGTAGAGTACTTCACAGCTTTTCTGATAGATGCTGCAACTAAATGTATCCCACAAACAACTGGACTGCCCGGCAAGCGACGTGTCCCTTGGTGGAACAATAAATGTAGAAACGCCCGAAAAAAAGCAAAACAAGGCATGGAGGTTGCTTCGGAACTCACGGACAGCCGAGAATCTTGACACTTTTAAAAATATTAAGTCTCAAGGCAGAAGAACGCGCAGACAGGCTAGAAGGGAGAGCTGGCAAAAGTTTTTATGCGGACTCAATTCATATACACAAGAGGCGAGGGTCTGGAACATGGTTGGCAAGGTAGCAGGACGACAAGCACATTCACTTCCTCTAGTAAACACACAAGGCGACAGCTTGGAAGACCAGGCGACCTCTCTCGGCGCACATTTCTAACAGGTCTCCAGCTCGTCGCACTATACTGCAACTTTCCAACAATACAAAACAAGAATCCAAAGACAGAAACTAGAGCGCAAATCCACAAAACACGAGCCATACAATGAACCGTTCTTCTTAGCTGAGCTACAGGCATCACTAAACTGCTGGAATGATTCCGCCCCAGGCTCCGACCGTGTGGCATATGAAATGTTGAAACACCTGCCCTCTGAAACCAAAAAAGCCCTTCTTTCCCTGTATAATGCTGTATGGTTTTCCGGCGAGATCCCTTCAGCCTGGAAAGAAGTCATCGTTATCCCAATTCTAAAACAGGGCAAGGACCCGTCCTTGGTTTCAAGCTACAGGCCCATCGCCTTAACGAGTTGTATTTGCAGGGTTTTCGAAAAGATGATAAATAGGCGTCTGATACACTTCTTTGAAACAAACAACCTACTGGACCCGTACCAGTGCGGCTTTCGAGAACGTAGATCCACCACAGACCACCTTGTCCGTATCGAGGCACAAATTCGTGACGCATTCGTCCATAAGCAATTTTTCCTTTCTGCGTTCCTCGATATGGAGAAGGCCTATGACACAACATGGCGCTTTGGTATATTGAGAGACCTTTCACACTTCGGAGTACGGGGTAGAATGTTTGCCGTAATTGGAAGTTATTTGTCGAACCGGACATTCCGTGTTCGAGTAGGCAGTGTTTTGTCTCGAACATTTGTCCAGGAAACAGGAGTGCCCCAAGGTGGTGTACTTAGTTGTACACTTTTTATTATCAAAATGAATACCTTGCATCTTTTCATCCCACGAAACATGTTTTATTGCACATATGTCGACGATGTGCAAGTCGGTTTTAAATCATGCAATCTTTCAATGTGTGAGCGGCAGGTCCAGCTAGGTCTAAACAAGGTCTCAAAGTGGGCAGACTAGAATGGGTTCCGGTTTAATGCTCAAAAAAGCACCTGCGTCCTGTTCTCTCGCAAGAGAGGCCTCCATCCTGACCCAGAGATTGACCTGCATGGCCAACATCTCTCCGTGCAGATGGAGCACAAATTCTTAGGCCTAATCCTGGATAGCAAACTCACTTTTATATCACACATTAAGTATTTAAAAAACAAATGCATAAAAACAATGAATGTTCTAAAAGTTTTGTCAAGAACTACGTGGGGCAGTGACAAGAAGTGCCTTCTCAATCTTTATAGAAGCCTCGTACGCACACGTCTAGATTACGGGGCTATAACATATCAGTCCGCAACACCAACAGCCTTAAAGATGCTTGATCCTATCCACCATCTAGGCATTCGCCTTTCCACGGGTGCCTTTCGCACCAGCCCCGTAGAAAGCCTGTACGTCGAATCGAACGAGTGGTCGCTAAACATGCAGAGATCGTACATGTCTTTTGCATATTATCTCAAAGTGAACGCAGACAAAGAACACCCCACACACTCCACAATCAATGATCTGTCCAGCACTGCCCTATTTGACAACCGTCCGTCGCTGAGACAGCCCTATTCACTTCGTGTGAGGGGCCTCGCTGAGGAAATGGGTGTGCCACTTTTTGAACACCGTTTGGTACCTCCCGCTGCGAGTCTCCCGCCGTGGCAGTGGCAGATAATAGATTGCGATGTGTCTTTCACAGATGTTACAAAACACGCCCCTACTGCACACATACGTTCATACTTCTACGAACTGCAGCACAAATACACTTGTCCAGAATTCTACACCGATGCCTCCAAGTCTCACACTTCTGTGTCGTACGCAGCGGTCGGTCCGTCTTTTTCGGATGCCGGTCTTCTGGATTCTAATACGAGCATCTTCACAGCAGAAGCTTCTGCGATACTTGCGGCAGTTAAACACATCAAACAATTACAACTACAAAAGGCAATAATTTACACTGATTCTTTGAGCGTGGTAAAAGCTTTGAAAAGTCTAAAAAAGCACAAAAAATCCTGTCCTAGTTTCCCTCTACTCGCTTTTATGCTCGCTCTACGCACACAAACAGCATGTCGTAGTCTGCTGGGTACCAGGGCACAGGGAGATCCAAGGAAACGTGTTGGCGGACCAGTTAGCTGTCTCCGCCCACGAAAACGCTACCGCCAAAACATCCGTATCTATCCCTGCATTTGACCTCAAACCATTCCTTAAACGAAAACTCAGGGATCATTGGCAGCGGTTATGGGATCGGCAAACACACAATAAACTTCATCTAATCAAGCCACAGCTCGCGAATTGGCCGCCGGTATCGAAGTCACGACACACAGAAGTAACACTCACCAGATTAAGAATAGGACATACACACAGCACACACTCATACCTCTTGTCCGGCGGTGAACCACCCTCCTGTGATAAATGTGGTGAACCACTCACTGTCCTCCATATACTTATTCAATGCAGAGAATTAGATCTCATTAGAAAAAAAAACACTTTCCATTAGTCTACCGAGAACACATACCACTTCATCCATCGATGCTCATAGGTAGCGAACCGGTTTTTAAACATCAGTCATTATTTGCGTTTTTAAAAGAAGTTCATTCCTTTCACGTAATTTACCCAGGTAATTCGTAGCACGACCTCTGAAAGGAGGTTGGTGCTGCGGTAAGTACTTTACAGAAAGCACCTGCCTCCGTGTCTTTGGCATCAAAGGCCTTAATGAGGCATCCGTGCTATTTCCCCGTCATCACTTGTAGATATCATGGTCACTTGGAACGCATTACGCACCCACAGATCATATCACGTATCACTGCCATAATTTTAAAATCTATACCCACCTTTTACGCTCCTATGTAGCGCTTGATTTTAGGCCTCTTTACAGCCATAATACACCTTATCATTGCTATCACTGTTCATCGCTAACACCACATAAAAGACATGGCGCTCTTTGGCCACCCATGGCCTTTGCGCCACTAAACCTCATTAATCATCATCACTTTGTAAATTCCAAAGTGTGTTCCGCGAACGCCTGTGCCCATTGAGACGGGGTCGGTCAGAATGCAACGCGATGCGCGCGTCTCCCTCCTTGCATGATTGGAAACGCTGGGCACAGCGACGCTACGTAAGCAAAGCGCGAGCGCTGTAGAGTCCGACGCGACCGGCGTCCGTTCGCGCGCCCCGGCGGCCACCTGGCACCGTGCCAGGGCTCGGACGGAGGGAAGGACGGACGAACTGACGCGAGCATGAGACATTAAAGGCTTTCGCCTTAATAGCAATCTACACACAGCCACAAAATAACACACAACACGGCCGGGCTTGGCGATATTGCTGTCTGCGCTGTGTAGTGGCGAACCATCTGCTGTCGAGGGGATAGCTAGGGCCATGCAATCGACAGAGCAAAGCTCTTGACTGTAGACGGTCCGTCACTAGATGGCGCGGATGACAATTTCGGCAAGCACTGACGAGATCGGGATTTTTGTGTGGGCTAGTGCAAGTCTGATGTCGTAATGCATAGGCTGGGAAACATGTACAACGCTGGCATGAAAAAACACTGAAATTCAAGATTTTTGGCGTTGATTCTCTTGAATTAACGTAACCAGTCGGAAGAAACGACACACATGGCAATAACGCGCGGTCGGACTGCGCTGACTCGTCCTGAATACGTCCTGTACAAGAAGCAAACGCTCAAGTGTTGTGCTCATGTGCAACAAGAAAATGTGCTTGCTCACGTGCACACACTTAGCCCTGATGAGCAGCGGTGTCATTGTGGGTCGCTTTATCCTAACATCGATTCTTGTGCTGGTTAAGTTATTAGGAGATGAACATACGGGGTGCTTCACCTAACTAGCACCAAATATTTTCCTGAAAGGCCAGGCAATTCTAAGAAAGGCTGGAAAAAGATTTAACAGAGAACTTACCTTAACAGATGAAATATTCCAATATTTGCTGAACAAGCGCTACGGCTTTTGCTTCGGAGATTTTTGGCTATGGTTGCAATATTAAATTTTAATTCAGCAATCTTTGTTAGCTTACGCAGTGTGGTGGATGGTCTGTTAAGATAGATGAAATAATCTGACGTTGCTGAACATGTTCTACGACCTTTGTGCTGAAGAATGTTCGCCAGATTTGCAATTTCCGAGGATAATTAAACATTTTCTATTAATTACCAAACTTCGCAGATTGGGGAAACCTGATGACGCACTTCCTATTTCCCGCAACAATATTGAACCAATTAGACACCTGTGTACCGCACATGTTTCTTTTTTCCTTTATTGGGAGCAAGTTAACTGGAACTCCCTGTATGGATAAAACGTGCTAATAATAAGGCTGTTAACAGAAGGATAATTTCATTTTCCGATATTCTGCAGGAACGTCGCCTCCAGGCGGAAGAGTGAGAAAAGCAAAAGAACAAAGTAATCCCGGCTTCCTCAAGCATGGATGGGAAATCCTTTGGAGGGCCAAGAAGGCTCCCTCACGACGAATAACTCGGGCCGCTGTCTTCAGAACCAGGAGTCATAACCTCCGGCGTCCATCTCAAGGCAGCCATCTGCCGCCGCGTCTCGGCATTCCTCGGCAATCCACCAGAATGCCTCCTTCAAGAAGTCCGTCAAAAACTACCTCCGGCGGCTTCGACAGTCTAAAATGGTTCGGATCTTCAAGGCAAACCTGGCTCACTACCCGGTTATGCCGTCAAACAAAGTCCGGAGGGTCATCATTGTCACTTACTTCCGGGCGGGTTCCAACTTCGTCGGTGACTTGCTGTCTTCGTCGCCGCCCACCTTCTACCACTACGAGCCTTTTCGCATCTACGGCGTTGCTACCAGGCTGGACGGAAGAACGGCGACCAATGCTACCAGCTTGCTCGGGCACCTACTACGCTGCGAATTACAAAGCGCGGAGCAATACGTCCGCAAGGTGTTCCAGAAGAACTACCTCTTCACTCGGAACCACTTCCTCTGGACCATGTGCCGGGGCGACAGTAGGGTATGCTTCTGGCCGGACTTCGTGTCCAAGGTGTGCGCACGGGCGCCCGCGCAAGTCATGAAGATCACGCGTCTGCCACATGTCTCAGGTTCGAGACTGGTTGCGTAGCAACCCGGACCTGGCCACATCTGTGAAGATTCTCCATCTGGTGCGAGACCCTCGAGGCAATTCTGGCTTCGAGGAGGCTATTGGACTGGTGCAACGAGTCGAAGAGCTGCGTCGACCCGGACACACTCTGCTCAGGAACTTCGCGCCGACCTCAACACGACCGAGGAGCTCGAGGAGACATATCCAAACAGCACGTACAGAGTCCGATTCGAGGACGTGTCTATGGACCCCAAGAAACGAGCGCTGGAACTGTTTGAAACCCTCGGACTAAACCACACGGTGCACGTGACCTCGTTCCTGAAGGAACACACCAAGGCGAGAAAGAAAGACGCCTCGGACCCGTACTCGACGAGGAAGGAATTCGTCCGTCGTCCCTTTTCAGTGGGTGAATAAACTGAAGTTCAAGGACATCGCGGACATTCAGCGCTCCTGCTCGGACGTGATGCGTCGTTTAGGTTACAAGACTATCGCCGACGCAGACGAATTGCAGAACAAAGTGCGCAAGGCTCCCGTGGTGCGCCTGATAGCAGATAGTGTCCCTTAGATGAGTGTGCCCCTAGCGCCGAAATATGGATACATTGAACGCGTTGTTCCTGCGACTTTATGACACGCTTGAGGTTTTATGACTACGGGTACGGCGACATTTTATCGCGGCATTGTTATCAATATTTGTTGAACACGCTTAGAATTTGTGAGTGCTTTTGAAACATGGTTTCATCTTTGTTTGACCAATGGGTCAAAACGTGCCTTTCATTGCCTACTTGTACCTGCGTCAGTGTTTGGTGCGTGTATCCAACTTCATTTGTTTTAACTTTCTCGCATTTAAATGTGATGATGTAGACGTAGATGTAATTACGCAAACGGTGGAAGTAATTGTCTTTCATGCTTATTATTTGCAAGCGTCTCGGCCGGTTCATGATGGGCACTTCCTTGACCTGCGATGGTCGGGTAAAGGCGATGGTATTTGTTTAGAGGTTACGGTGCGCAAACGCTGTGGAATGACCGCTATAGTCCACACTTGTACACATTTCAGGAAAATGTAACCAAATACAATTAACTTACTTTAAAATGTAATTGATTGCACTGGTCGAATTACAGCTTCGAAAAAGAAACTTAGCAATTCCAGCAAGTCGACAATCGCGGAAAGATTCACACGCAACAGCGAGGAAATCTGCGAAGCCCTTGAATCGTGCACCAGCGACGCCCACTACAGTTGAATCCGGTATGTGTACAGCACCAGTCAACGAACCTTAGTTCATAGCCACTATCACCGGGCCGCAAAAGGACAGTAGACTGCAGTGCATATTTGGGGCGTGGGACCGGCAGTACTATGGCAGCGCCGCTCACGCATGTTCTGCTTCTCGTGCAGGTTAGTGAATGTTCCCATTGTAGAAAATTTGCGGTTCTTATCTTGCCGGTTCCACCCCGTATCCTGTATAATTGTATTCGCATGCACTCCGGACGCAAGAAAACCGCTGACGGCGTCGAATTTTATTGTTGCGTCGTTTTGCCTTTTATTTCTTATTACCAATTCTCTGTGGGGATATCGAAGTGAATCCGGGCCCTGACGTTGATGCGACACCGCAGAAAATTTTGGATGGGCAGAACGTAATTGTTCGAAAGCTTAATACCATTGAGGCGAATCAAGCGGAGCAGAAGGTTGCTATAAATGACTTGACTGAACGTGTCATCAATAGAAGGGAAAATGTCAGTGCTGTCAAATTTAGAAGCCGCTATTACTAAGTGTACTGCGCGCTATGATACCCAGCACAGGGTGATACAGTTGCTTAAAGACAAGATTGATGATCTTGAAAATCGTAGTAGACAGCATAACCTGGTATTCTACGGGCATACCTGATACATGTAACCGCGAATCTTGGTCACAATCTGAATTGCTTCTGAAAGTAGTATGCTCGACGAAATTGCAAGTTATCCCCGAAACGATGGAAAAAGCACATCGTCTTGGGTAATTTCGAAAAGGAAAAACTCGACCCCTGATCGCAAGGTTTGGGTCACTGAAAGAAAAGCAGATGCTTTTAGGAAAAGGCCAAGAACTTGAAAGATACGGGTATCAGTATGTCGGAAGACTTTTCCGAGCCAATGCGAAAGAGAAGGCGAATTTTGTGGCGGTTTGCTCAAGAAAATAAAAGCAAGAACGCACGTGTGCAATTAAAACAGGACACCCGTTATAGACGGCATCAAGTATACCTATGATGATCCTTCAGGCAAAGGTTGTGCCGTGCAAGTGACCAACTAAGTTCTTATCGACCTTCGCTTTCCTTTTTGATAGTCAGCTGCAGGAGCATTACGCACAAAGTTGACATTTTCGTTAACTTAGTGCGCATGGTCAAACCAAGTGTAATCATCGGTACTGAGTGAAGGCTCGATGAAGACGTAGCGAACACAGAAGTATTTCCTGAAAACTTTACATGTTATAGAAAGGACAGGAATCGTCACGGAGGTGGTGTATTTATCTTGGACGGACCAGCGCATTCCCTATATATGAATAAATATTACAGACGATAGGAGCGAAGCTGTTTGGTGTCAGCTCAAACTCTCGGAACGGCAAATCTCTATCAGTCTGCTCCTTTTACCAGCCACAAACTGGTTCAGCTAGGAAATTGAGTGAGTTCACTGCTACAGCTGCCAAAACCGCGTCTGATTATATCGTTGTGGGTGGGGATTTTGACCTGCCTGATCTCAACTGGAATGAACAGCCTATAGTCAGAAATGTTTACGTGTGAAGCAGCGCACTGAGACAAGGCATGAAAAGAACGAAAAAAAGACAGGACAACCGCTGCACTCGCAACTAGTTTATTTCGAAGAAAACATGGTTAATATACATACATGAAGGCGTACCAAGTGTGGCCATGACGTTCAAATTACAACAGTTTCCGGTGATACCACTAAAAGAAAAATTGGGGGGACCCTTAATTTTCGCCTTTAAGAGTTGAACGCGATAGCGACATCCTGTCCCGAGTGCCTACTTCAACCACTTTTAACCTCCCTGCCTTCCTCTTCTCTTTATCTCTCTCTCTCTCTCAACCACTTAGTGCATACTTGCTATGCACCCACTACGCGGTTTTAAGGGAATACGCGCAGTAAGGTGTGTGCCGTTTGTAATGGGTGGCCGGCTTTAAACTACGAAATTGTTTTGATAGTCACATATTCTGACGCCCGATGGCAATGTACGCTTGTACCACGCAATATTCCTGGGATATTACATGTTATATTGCGACGGCTATATAAAGGACGCTTGGGTTTGCGAAGCATGAATGTTATTTTCACTGCATCTCCTTGCAGAGGAAGTTATTTTCCAAGCAGAGGCGTGGCTGTGGTCACAGATACCTTTGCCAACATTCAGTGGTTTAAAAGTCCAGCAAAGTACTTAGGTGTACCCCTTCAACACTATAAAAACAGTGATGAATACTGGAATGAACAGGTACAACAAATGCGAGAAAGAACATCCCGCTGGAACGCCACTTGTCTCTCAATGTTTGCTAAAGCCGCTGTATGTAATATGTTTTTTATGAGCAAGTTATGGTACGTGATGCAAGTGCTGAGTTGTACACGAGTGAATGTGCAAAAGTTTCATAGAATATTCGCAGTTTTTGTGTGGGGATCCACTTGGGAAAGGTGCAGTAGAGCTAATCTGTTTAGGCGAGTTAAAAAAGGGGGGACTTAGCTTGTCACATCTATTTGTGCGACAGCTAGTTAATCGCTTTCTCTTCTTTCGGGACCGTTCAAGATCCTTTTTTGCGAACAGTGTGCCAGTTACGCCTTTGCCGCGCGCTACCTAACCTTGTTGTTAGCACTGCAAACATACCTGGAGGCACGCGAGTCTTTTTCAAGGAAGTTGTGGACAGCGTCCGTTTTCTCTCAGTAAGATTTTCAACTGAATATCTCTTTGCAGTCACACGAAAGAAATTATATAAAGATATATGTGACACGATTTTTCCAGTACCTATGTATAGATCAATAAACAGTGGAGGCGAAGGAAAAAGACGTACTGAAAAGAGTTTAAAAAAATGCAAATTCAGCCAGGGGCAAAGACATTCTTCTTTAAATTACATTCAGGCACTTTATCAGTACGGACCTTCTTGGAAGAGCGGGGTTTTTATATGCCGTGGGGTTCTGATTGTTTTATCTGTAGAAAACCAGAAACAATAGATCACGTATTTTTGCACTGTTGGGAAGGGGTGTACTTTTGGGATGTTCTACAGATAACGCTGAAAAAAGAGTTTCCACTGCATCCACTAGGCATCAGGTTTTTACAGATAGAAAACGAGGACGGGATACCTTTTGACCTAATTATGCTTCTTGGCCTCCACTGTTTATGGCGGGCAAGAATGGCCGGATTTTGCTGCCACCCTGACAGGCGACCGGCACGTGTGCTCTTTCGCGAGAGCATTGTTCAGTACATAGATGTGCTCAAACAACAGGACTATGTTCCCGACTGGCTGGCCAGGGTTGAACCTCTGGCATACCTTAAGGAATTTTAAGAAAAGCCAGTCCTTTTCTTCATTTTTAGTTTCTTATCTTGACATTGTCGCAGTTATGTGTATTATTCTAAGTGGTGGCTGTTGACGTACATGCGACGTTATGGAACCGGTAATAAAGAAAAAAAAAGGCGTGGCTGTGTAGTAGAACACCTGCTTGCCACGCAGACGGCCCGGGTTCGATCCTCACTCGGACCCGGAAATTTTTATTATTTATTTTATTTGCATCGTTCTTGATTTTTCGGTCACGGACAAGATGATGATTTTTCGCTCACAACCAACGACGCCGGACATCCGACGCCGACGCCAGGAATTTCTGCGAAACGAGCTCTTAAACGCTATCGCGTTAAAAGATGATTGCATCAGCCAAGCATCAGTAGTTCTAAGCGATTGCGAAGTGTCTTTTTTGGAAGATCACCGGAAACCAGTGGCGTAGCCAAGGGGGAGGGGGTTCGGGGGGGTTCACCATCCACCCCCCCCCCCCGATATTTTTCAATTTTCCTTGCGTCTATATATACGCACACATGCAAACGCACGCACGAACATACATAAAGTATGGTTGACCCCCCCCCCCGAAAAAAAATTTCTGGCTACGCCCCTGCCGGAAACTGTTGTACCTTGAACGTCATGACCACACGTGGTACGCTTTCATGTATGTATATTAACCATGTTTTCTTCGAAATAAACTGCTTGCGAGTGCAGTGGTTGTCCTGTCTTTTTTCGTTCTTTTCGTGCCTTGTCTCAGTGGTCTCCTCGAAACCAGATGCCTCGCGGGTTGCGCACCAGGTGGATAACCTTCACAAATTTGGCTAGGCATCTGGGTTGCATATGTAACCGAGTCTCGAAGCTGAGACGTACATGTGCAGACGCGCGATTTTAATGACTTGCGGGGGCGCCCGCGCGCACAATTTGGAGGCTAAGTCCGGCCTGAAGCATACATTATTGCTGCACCGGCACTGTGCCGGTGCAGCTTGAAGGGGTACTTCCTCTCAAACACCGCGCGGCCGTAGTGGTTCCCGCTTTGGAGTTGGCAGCGTAGCAGATGCCCGATCAAGCTGGAGGCCTTGGTCGCCGTCCCTCCATTCAGCCTGGAAGCAACGGCGTACATGAGCAAGGGTTCGTAGTGGTAAAAGGTGGGCGGCGATGAAGACAGCCAGTCACCGACGAAGTTGGAATCCGCCCGGAAGTAAGTGACCATGATGACCCTCCGGACTTTGTCTGACGGCATAACCGGGTAGTGAGACAGGTTTCTCTTGAAGACCCTAACCATTTTAGACAGTTGAGGTGCTGGGCGCGGTTCATGAGGGGCGTAGTGACGGATGCATTCTGATGGATCCCGGAATGCCGAGAAGCGGCGTCCAATCACTCCACTGAGACGGACGTGGAGGTTTCGAGTCCTGGTCTGAACACACCGGCCCGCCTTGTTCTTCTTGAAGGACCCTTTTTTGCCGTTATCCCATCCATGCTTGGAAGAAGGCGGGGCTACTTTATTCTTTTACTTCTCTCTCCCTTCAACCTGTAGATGACGTTCCTGTAGAATGTCGGAAAATGGAAGTCTCCTTGCATTAAGTTAACAGCATTACTAATAGCGCGTTTTAGTATGCCGGGTTTTTCAGCTAACTTACTCGAAGTATAAAAAAAAGATGAAGGCAGCTTCGCACTAGGGGTGCCAAGCCTGAAGTAAGTGCGGAGCTGGGCAGCCTTCTTTGTTCTTGATCGAGCCTTCTTGTCCTTGATCGTGCCTCTAGTGACCACGGTTTCGTCCACAGCGAATGCTGCGCTCAGTAGCTTCGTTTTGACTTCAAGCAATGCGCGAGCACTGTCACAAAGCTCAAACGGGGTGGGAGCTGTTGATCGTGATGAGCTTCAGCCGTGGTCGGCATGTTAGCTTAAAGATTGTTTTCTACATTGTGATGGACGAAATACCAGTTGCCGGTCATTTCTCCGGCTAAAAAAAATTATCCTCACGTGCGCGTGGTGGTGTTGGTGGTGGCAGTCCGTAATGAGGAATGAGTTCAGAGCATGTTTCGGCTTAAAGGGTCACTAAAGCGAAACAATGACTTGGTTTAGATTGACAAACTGCGCTCTGAGAACTCTAATGCCATATGTTTCACTATCATAAGTTCATTATTAGGGGAGAAAATCAAGGTTCAAGTTTGATTTTTTAAATTTGGCGCCGTTATCTGCGCGCGTGACGTCAGAAATTCCAAGTGTATTTTTCGTATTTTCGCGACATTGGCTGGTTGAAATTTTCTGAAACTTCGTATGCTAGGTCTATGGCACCCATAGATGACAATGCAACTCATTTTTCGTTGATTAGAAGCTACGTAGAACTCAGTAGACACCTTCAGAATCTATGACGACACTGTGTTTGGTGCGGGAATCTCAAGGTGGCGTCTCCGCCCGCATTTTTCTTTTCGCGTGTTTTCTCGCTTACCAAGCGTCGTGTCGCAGTAAGAGTGGTGTTTTCGGGATTGCGAAATTGTACTTAACGAATACGCCAAAAATCGTTTTGCCCTTTAGTGTCCCTTTAAGACACGGGAGTCTTGAGTCGAGGTGAGATTGCAACGAAGTCGCGAATGACGGATATTGCGGCTTTTACACTGATCTTATGCAAAGTAAGCACTGCACAGAGTTGCCAGTACCGCTTGCAATAAGCAGATTTGAGCTTCTTTATTCGCCAAGTCGTTTGCAGAATTTTCCAGTCGCTTGTCACGTTTTCTTCTTTTTTTTTTGGCTTATTTGCATTTTTCCTGCAAGTATAGTTATTTAGTGATAAAACTAAACAATTACCATTAGGTGCGTTTAAAAAAGAGCTTGTTCATCTTATTGTTCACTCATAAGTAATCTTTATTTCCATATCTTCATTTCCTTACGTTTAGAATCATTACTGTCGGCTCTACTCTTGTACTTATTACTCATGTACCTTTGCGTTGTTTCCATAGCTATGTATGACTACTCACCGTTGTTCAACTGCAATTTTTACTGCCATTTTTGTTGCATGTTTGAGTAGTTTATATAACTAAGTATAGTTACTTAACGATGTCTTATTTCTATTTTTACTGCCATTTTTTATTGTACGTTTGCGTTGTTTTTATAACTCTGAATAAGTATTTAACGCTGTTTTGTTGCCATTTTTTGTACTTATAAATACGTAATTTTCCGTCAGGAAGTCCGCTTTCAGCCGTGTGCTATGGGACCTCCTTCTGTATATTCTACCCCCATTGTGTTTACATCTTTAGTACGAATAAAAAATTTTTCATATGATTTGATTTGATTTGATCATGACGTTCACCGATAGCGCGTTTGTCGTTAACTAATAGCGCGTTCGTCGATAGAGACTACCGCGAGACGATGTTAAAAAGTAAATATGCGCTTTCGTTCATAGTTGTGCATAGTTTCGCTGTACAAAACAATTAAGGTGTTTTTTTTTACTCCCCTTCGTATTTGAGTGACATTTTTTCAAATTAATTAAAAATGTTTTGAAGAATGGGAGAATTCATTAAATTTCCGCTTCTTTTTGGGCTTCTTCGTGAAAGTGTCGCCGCTTTTTTGGGGGGCTTCTTTTGTCGTGGTTATTTACTTGTTACCTCGGTATCATCTGGCGACCATGGTACTGGGTATATGCCTATTTATAAAGAAAATGACAATGCATTGATGTAATCAACACTTGTTCATTGTTTTCTTGATACTTCGATGATTCGGCATTCGGTGAATTCGTACATTTTTTTCTGGCCCCTATGAAATCCGGATTAAGCGAGCTTTTACTGTAGTATGGTATTCCAAACAGCGCATGCATATTTTTATTTCGGTCGTACAACGGCAGTATAAAGAAGCATTTTTGCAGATGAAGGGGTAGTTCAAATGTTACGGCGTAGATAGCCAAGCATGCGGTTAGCATTCCTTAATTACGTAGTCAGTGCGGGTGTTCCATAAGTTAGAAGATATATGCCGACCTAGGCATTTACAAGAGTTAACAAATTCAAGGCGAGCATTATTAAGGTAATGTGTGCGCATGCTACTTGTTAAACGGGACACGCACAGACTTCGCAATAGTCTATACTGCGTGGTTTTTTTAGCGTCCTCCCCTAATTACGTAGTTACGTTGCTATGGGGCAATGCGAGACGACGCGTGAGGTTGCAAATGACCACGTGGGTGGTTCCGAAAGGACACGATGGGGCGGGCGGCCGCTCCTGCACGAAGAACACCCACACGAGAAGACCTTGACGGTGTCACGGTGAAGGTGGCTCCACGCGAGCGATTTCGAGTGCGCACTTTCACTATACAATTGCGACACCGCGAGAGAAACAACAACAGCGCCAACGTGTCCTTCCACGGTGTTGCCCACGCCCCCGCGCGTTGATGTGCTTCCGCATCGAGCGCGTGCGACCGCTGTACGGGGAGACGCCATCCGCGACCGCCGATCCCGCGTTGCCGAGCCCACACGTATACCTGATCACGGCTAAGTCGGCCGTCCGTGACGTAACAGCAATTACGGATACGCAGGACTTGCGCTGTGGCTATATAGAAGAGCCAAGGTGGTAATGTGGGCATGTTGGTATTCCATGTTTATGAAGGGTAAGAGCGCACTGAAGACGAACACACAATGAAGGCACAATGAAGGCACAATGAAGGCACGCCATGTGTGCGTGTGTGTGCCTTCATTGTGTGTTCGTCTTCAGTGCGCTCTTACCCTTCATAAATATATAGAAGAACTTCTTGTGGGCGAGTTGGTGCATGTCTTTTCCTTCCTGTGTTCGTCCATTTGAATGCGCAACGATTCCCACCACGGCTATATAGAAGTTCCAGTTAGTGGAAATGTAAAGGGTCAGAGATGAAAAAATTAGGGACTGTAGTGTAATTACTATAGGCCGCATTTTTAGTCATTAAAAAGGCGCGTTTTAGGGGCCAAAAACAAGCAGGCAAAAGAACGTTATAGGTCTCCAACGTCGCAAATATAGGCAGAATAAATTTGTACATAAATTCAAATAACTTCAAAACAAAGACGTGCGCGACCTGTATCAACAACAGGAAAGCAAGAAATGTTATTGTTTATGATAGCACAAACGCGCCAACAGCTGAACATAGCCGCGCAATTGTCCCGTTTCCCGCACGGTTCGCAGAACACGGTCTCTCCTTGTAAGTAGCGCTGGGAATTGGGCGAGTTAGTACGGGTGAATGTATCTCCTTTTATTGCGTAGCATGCTGAATGAAGTCTCCGCTGAAGATTTAACACACTCCTGAGTCTCTCACATTTCGGCGTGGCTGTGAAGGGCAGAGTAGGAGCAGATACCCAGACCGCTAAAATACCATAATGGAGGGATGCGTCGTAATGGTTGGGTCAAATCGCGTTGGGATGATGTCTCCCCTGTCGGTGAACGCATTGAAAAGTAAACTACAAACAAAACAAAAGCCACGTGAACACCACGTTTTTTTCTTTCCTACTTTGCTCTCTGCGGTTTCGTATTCGCCGACCGCTCGCGCCATGCCAGCGCGGCGGCGTATGCTGGGACGCACCGGCCAGCATACGACGCCGCGTCCCCCTTCACTGCTGCTAGCGGTTGTTTCCCGGGAGTTGGTTGAACTACAGGACTGTGTTGAACCCTATAGAGTTCTGAACAGTCAGTGTTACCCGGTAAAATGAATAACGGTCTCAAAATACACTCTAAAGCGAAACTTGAGGCTAAATAGTGCTCATATAGGCCCCGGTTTTGAAAATATGTGTTTATAAGCATTTATAGGCAGTTAAGCAAAAACACCAAAAATAGGCATTTATAGGCACTATAAAAACACTATAAAGCCCTTATTAACCCTTAAACGCCGTAGGGAACATATTTCCCACCTCGTTTCAACGGCTCTCTTCCAAGACGCCTGATTCATCCGACTTCATATGGTTGCTACATCTCGAGTAATGCTTTAGGATCAAATGGAAAAAAAATTTAGCAAATTTGACTCAACCACCTACCCGGTGCCCGAGTTCCCATTGGCGCCACCGGCCCTTTTTACTGTGTGCGGGAGTTCTCCGCGGGCGTTTTTACAAGCTGCAATTACTTGTAGATGAATAAGTTTGTCGCAGTGAGAAAGGTGAGTAAATGCATTCATTGAATGCCTCAAAGGTAGGGCTATTATGTGGTTCACTTTTAGAGCCTAATGTAACCAGGTATTAAAGTTATCGACATTCGAATTGTAGTTATGCAGTGGGAATATACTTCCCTACGGGCCTTGCACGATGCTAATCCTCGGGGTGCGATTTTCACTTTCTGTGGGTGGAAATGCGCTAGACAGTTGAGGAGGCTCTCCATTTGTACTTTTCTTTACCTAATGATGTAAAGAACACTTGTGACAGCAAGAAAGATGATGACGATGATGAACCATTGTTCATAATTACTCGCTCGGATGCTGATGCAACAGACAATGACCATATCACTGCAGTGTGGGATGTTGGCTCTTCGGTCTTCTGAACGGATACAGCGGATGATAAAGGGCAGCAACGCACGCACCCTGAAGGCCTTCCAAGGTGACAGGAAAAACGTTCGGCGTACTCGAAAAAGTGCCATATTCACCTGTATTGCATTTTCCTTGAGTAAGAGCAACCTTCAAACGCTGTTGAAACGCTGCCGGTGCTGCTCAAGTGGACGGGATGACAAGAGGTCAAAGACTCCGTGCTCTACGTGCAATGTTCCCTTTTCCGCCGGGCCATATTTTATAATTTCTACCAGAAGTTGGGCACTGCCAAAGGCCCCATAGGGAAGTATATTCCCACCGTAATAATTTTTGTTTTGCGTCGTATTAGTAAACTTTTGACATTGCATTATGTTATTTGGACAATAAACAGTGTTTTCAAAGAGTATTGCATTAAAATTTACAGTAGATACCTTATGGGCGTTTAAGGGTTAACCTCTAATTGATTCTCATATGTGAAAGTGGGGCAATATGAGCGCAAGCGACAAAAATAAGCATCTGCCTAAAATCTAGTGCCTAGCAATCAAATTACCTTACTTCGCTTTCTTACTACTCTGCTAAAAAAATTGACGTACTTAAATGACATTACAAATGAAGAGGCGACGGAAGTAATGGCGGGAAGTAATGTGATTAAATTACCATTATATTTGAATAGCGATGAATTCCTTAAACATAGTTCATAATTCAAGCACAACTTGTGTACACTTTATTTGCAGCACATATACAATGAAATCTCATAGACCCTTGTTCAACTTTCCGCGGTTGAGGCTTGTCACTCAGATTAGCTTCTCTTTTCTACTTTTTCTTTCCTGTCAATTTTTACGCCATAACGGACGCGGATATTTTAGTAAAAAGTAAGTGGGAAAGTAACGAGTAATTTTCTTCAGATTACTTGCTAAGCTCGATGTGATACATCACATTAATAAACTACCAGTTCACAAAAGTGATTCATTACATTGATTCTTACAGCAACAGATACTTTAATTACTGTGATCTCACTGCCACACCCCTTTCTCCTTTTGAAAGGCGTGGTGTGACGTCCGTAACAGCCACAAACAGTATATATCTGTCTTTTCGCAAGTGTCGTAATGTGGATGCATTCCCATATTTATCCATACATTGCAACGAGTATGCCTCGGACCGTTTTTCGTGACATTTGCTTACGGCTTAGCAGTAGTTAACCTAAAGATTGCAACATTACGTTTTCCTACTTTTTTTCACCTGTAGCGTGACGCCGAAAGCCAGGATGTGTAGTACAAATAATACGTAAAGTTATCGTTTGACTCCATTAATGGGTAAACAATTATTTGCAAGTGATATTTGCGAGTGAATAGATAAATGCTCACTAATATAGAGATTGCTTAGATAAACCGAGAACCAGATTCGATGTTGTGACAGCTTCGGTGCCAAGGTCTCTTCTACGCCGTCCCACGCGCATCAAAATACATACAGCGCGCAGGAAAGAAAACAAGGCGTCAGGGCCGACTGGGTGTCATCGTTGGCCCCGAGCTCGCATCCGTCACCTCTTGGACTTCGACACAGACGGCCGCATTTACCGTGCTATTATGAACGCCTGCCCTCCTTTCAGTCTCGGGCCTCTCGTTTCTTTTCTGGCGTGCGCCCCCGCACACTGTGTGGTTCTAAAATTCCGTGCAGAATCCAACTTAGCTGGCGGGCGTTAACTCACCGTTTTTCAACGGAACAGGATCCCCGTTGAACTCTGTTTTGAGATGCATTCTATACGAGAAGCAATATGCGTTTTCAGAATCATCAGAATTAAGAATATTCTTTCCTAGATAAAGTTAGAAAAAAAAAGACAGCTCCGCTAACGTGAAACCTGGGGAGGGAAACGCATACAGTGTACTCCGGTGTTTCCCACAGCAAAATCTTTACTCGCCACCGGTCAACGAACGTACCATCACTTTGCAGATATGTTTCAAGAAGTGGTGTTTCAAATAGATGACTTTACCGTAGAGATGCACGTTTGTGTCTCTGGTTTTTGATAAGAAACTTGGGCGCCTTGGTAAACTTCGTCGGGGATTCTGGACACCGCTGCTAAGCCAAATACGATGCTTTAGGCAGTAACGACGAACCTTTCATTCATAATATGCATAGTATGGACCGGTGGTGAGTAGTGGAATTTACCCAATTTTTTGTGGCGCATACCCGTTTATGATGGAACCGTGGCGACGACATGGTACGCCGATAAGCCTGAGACCCTAAGGTGCTTCGCCCCTAAAAAAGCCTGGTGATGCTATATAGTGAACAAGTAAAATCAGTTCTACGAAAATCCGCTAATGAACGAACCGTTATTAACGGGAAAACTGACATTCACCCGCGTATTGCATAAACCGACAAGGAAATCCTTAAGGATTTCTCAGAAAGAAAAGCTTCTCGGTTAACGAAAAAATTCTTCCAGGTCTGGGGTTCAAACCCTCGGGGACCATCGCATATGGGGGCTGGTCGCTCTACAAGGTAAGCTAACTAGGGAGGCTAGCAATGGGTAGCGAGGGTGGATTAATCGACAAATCGAAGCACTTGGGCATTGAATATGAGAAATCGCTTCTGAAATCGGCTTTTCGCGCTTCCCAGTGCGAGAAACCAACTCAGTGCATACCAAATTTCAATATGACGTGCTCGAAAAACATGACTGCCGTATTTGACGGCTGCGCACTCACTTCCGGCGTATGCAGCCTACAAAAATGATCATTGCCGTTGAGATCTGACCGTTTTAGCCAGGGGAAATCGGGGAAATCGTCTCTGAGAACTGGAGTTTTACACAACCTATAGATTCTAACCACAGCGCAATGTCAGCAGCAACTCCGTATTCACAGAAGCTGACCAGAAGCTTGGCGTCTGTGAAATTCCTGTTCGGCAGCTCGTGAAGAACAGAAACTATATCATATGAAAAAATAAACTATTTGAAAAAAGTTTATTAAAAAATATTACACAGACATTGCAAGTCATGGTTATCACACTCTACCTGCCAAATAACGTGTACACGGAACAGAGCGATACATGGCGCGGCTTCGCAGACTGACCGAGTATATACACGTGATCTTGCCGACATATTAACGCTATAGCGTTTAAGAGCGCGTTTCGCAGAAATTCCGGCGTCAGCGTCCATGGCGGTGTCGGCGTCGTTGGTTGTGAGCGAAAAATTATCATCTTGTCCATGAGCGAAAAATAAAGACGCAAATAAAATAATTAATAGAAACAAGTAATAGTTTTCAGTTCAAAGTGACATTCGAACCCAGGCCGTCTGAGTGGCAAGCACGTATTCTACCACAGAGCCACGTCTTTTTTTTCTCTCTTTAATGCGTGGAATCATTACTTGCAATTGTTGCGAACTGCGCACATCATAATTTGTCACATAAGAATTGTTTTAACATTCACAACACCTACGTTGTTCCAAACAGTAGGAGGCACTTCAAAAGTCAGGCAAACACACACAAGCGTCCAGAAGTGCAAGCCACTCCGGAACGGGGTCAAAGGTTTCAACAACACTGCGCACTTGAGCAGCTTCTTCTCGGAAAACAGACCTCGTCGATCGTGGTGGCTCGGCGTGTCTGTCAATCATGCGACTTTTCCACAGCGAATAAAGTCCTAATAACATAAACAGATCATATGGCGTATTATTGGTGAGGCTCTTTTTGAAAGGGAGGAACCTAATACCATGAGCTGTGATAAGGAGGTCTTTTCTGATTGTTCTCTTTAGAATGTCCCAAAATAAAATGCGTCACGACAATGAATGAAACAGTGCTCTATCGTCTCAGGTTGGTTACAGAGTCTACAATTTACAGTCCAGGGCACATATATTGATTTTTCATTAAGCCATGTCTTCACTGGTAGAGTGGAGGTGTGTAGCTTAGAAAAAACGTTTTAGCTGCTGGAGATATACACATTCTACGTACACGGAATAAATACATCACGACCAGACAAAAAGCGAATATCCCCGCAGGGGGGCGCGTCTGCGCGAGCAGGCGTTTGGTGTGTGGCGACACCACGGACCCGAGCTAACGGGGGGGTTTCGACTCCCTCCCACGCCTAGCCGTGCGTGGCTTCGCCGTGTCCGGGGAAAAGGGGATCCTGAAGGAGCCGACGCCGGGTGATTGGACCTTAGGCCCCCCGGCGGAGGCAACACACCCCTTTGGCCCGTGCTTCACGTAGACGGCAGACCCCTGGGCTGACCCACCCAGGGGAAATCGGCAGTCGCCTTTTCCTGTCTCCTTCTCTCCCTACATCTTCGTCTTTCTCTCCCTTTCATTCTTTTCTGTCTTCTCCTCGCTTCCGTTTACTTCCTAGTTTTCCTGGCGGCGAGGGTTAACCATGTGTATCATATCCAGTCTTGGGTATATATATTTGGTTATAGCGACAGCGTACGGCTGGCGTCGTGCAGGCTTGCTCACAAGTCCAGCCGCGTCCCCTTGTTGGGCTCCGTGGTGGGCGGTCGGCGCTGTTGCCGAACACACTAATTTTTTTATGGCTTCTCAAGCATCCGCCATCATTGATCGGTCTCGCAAAAGAGGCCGCACCGAAGAAACTTTCCATTTCTCCACACAGACTATAGTAGGATTCCCAAAGTACCATGTCATCCACAGTGCGAACACACCCCGCAAGAAAGCTGTCCCCATTTCTGGTCGCCAAATGCATCAAAGAAAAAATTGGACCAACATACAAAGCCTCAAAAATGTCGAGCGGTGACATCCTACTCGAACTAACCGAAAAAGAACAAGTACAGAAGCTACTGGAACTAAACAGTATTGGTGAAGCAACAATTACAATTTCTGTCCACAGGTCCCTGAATACCAGCAGGGGAGTAATATCTGAAGACGACTTCTTAAACCTAAGTGATGAAGAGCTCCTTGAGGGGCTTTCAAGACCAAGGAGTAATAAAAGTTCAGAGAATAGTCATCCGCCGCAACGACCAGGAAATCCCCACCCAAACATGTCATTCTTACCTTTGGTACAAGTGAAATGCCCCACCTCTCTTGTGGCTGGGTATGTGAAAATCAATGTCAGGCCGTACATCCCCAACCCCCAGACGCTGTTTTAAATGCCAAAGATTCGGTCACGCATCCCACACATGCAGAGGAAAAGAAACATGCGCCAAATGCAGCGCCAACGACCACATCTTCCGAAAATTGCACATCATCGCCATTTTGCGTCAACTGTAAGGGAGATCACGCAGCGTACTCCCGTTCATGCCCATCATGGAAGAATGAAAAGGAAATCATCGCGTTAACAATCACAGAAAAGATCTCCTTCTACGAAGCGCGGAAACGGTTATCTCACCTTTTCCAGAGAAGTTACGCCGATGTGACGCAGTCGGGGGCAGCGTCACAAAGGCTTGAAACGCCCGCCGGGTCCGCACAAAGTGGTCCCGTTGTGACTCCTTCCGCCCCCTTGATGGAAGCAGCGTCTGCTGCTCCATCCATCTCAAAGGGCCCGCCGACTCCGGTCTCGCTGGGCCCTAAAATCAATCGAACGCCAAGGCCTGAGACTCGCGTCTCAGCGCCGAGCTCGATCTTCCAGCGCCTCTGGCAAGGCGATGGAGGTCGATCCGAAGACCTCGGTGTCAACGACACCGAAGGACAAGCGCCCCTGGAGCGCGCCAAACAGGAAAAGGTACCAATAACCATGAAAGCAAGCGATAACCAAAATGGTTATCGCATTCGTCTGTAGTCTCAGTTCTTAATAATGTCACCTATCATACTTAGTTTTATCCGAACAATCCCCACAAGTACATTTGCTTAATTTTACTTCATCATGGCTTTTATCGTACATTGGAATTGTAGAGGTTTAATTCATAATTTAGGTGACATAAAGGACATCATCAACAAGTTCTCACCAGTGGTTTTTTGCCTCCAAGAGACAAATCTTGGTGCAAAACATGACCATTTCTTAAAGGGGCTTTACAGTTGCCCGAAAGGACCCCAGAACATTGCAACCGTCTTTCGGGAGGAGTAGCCATAGTTGTGCAGGGGCAGCACTCCCAGCGAGATGTCCAAATAAACACATCTTTTGAGGCCGTAGCCGTCACCATTCTATCATACAAAACCATCACCATCTGCTCGCTGTATATTCCACCGCACACCCTTTTCACCACTAAAAACTTAGAAAATCTAGTGGAACAGTTACCAAAACCATTTATTTTAGTTGGGGATTTTAATGCTCATTCTACCCTTTGGGGTAGCGACAAAACTGATGCAAGAGGGCAGATCGTTGAAGATTTCGTTTTATCAAACGATATCTGCCTTTTAAACTCGGGTGCTTTTACATATTTTTCGCCAACATCACGCACTTTTAGTTGTTTAGATCTCGCTCTGCTCACCAAGTCTGTTCACCGATTTTAAATGGGAAGTCCTTGGAAAATCATATGGTAGCGACCACCAACCCGCCATCATCAAACTCATGCCATCGTATCAAACACTCGCCACCAAGCCACGCCGGTGGAAATTGCAACTCGCAAACTGGCAGCTTTTTACGCATCAAGCAAAGCTCGAGCACATTTTCTCACCCGAACTTTCTGTTCAGGAACTCAATAGAAAGTTCATTGACGCTATCATCTCAGCGGCGGAAAAGGCGATACCCCAATCATCTGGCATTATGTGCAAAAAAGTTAAATCCTTGGTGGACAGATGAGTGCACCGAAGCCAAAAAACAGCAAAACAAGGCGGCATGGGGAACCCTACGAAGGTACCCGACTTATAGCAACCTCATAAGTTTTAAACGGGCAAAAGCCAAAGCACGATACATCCGAAGGCAGGCAGAAAAGAGTTCTTGGCACAAATACATATCATCCATTAATAGTTCAGCCACATCTAAACATATCTGGGATCAGGTGAGGAGGTTCAGGAGGAGAATACTCATCATACACAATACCACTGCTTACAAGTCCAGACACACAAACAACACTAGAAGACCAGGCCAACCTTTTAGGCGAACACTTTTACGATGTATCATGCTCAGCGAATTACACCGATGCATTCCTTAAGTACAAAGAAACGGCTGAAAAACAAAAACTCCCCACTGCTAGCGCCTCAGATGAATGTTACAACCATCCTCTCACACTACACGAATTAAATAGGGTACTTTCCGCCGGTAAAAAAACGGCAACAGGGCCTGACCGGGTACACTACACAATGTTGGCGCACCTGTCCCAAGCATCGGCGGAGGCTCTTCTCCAATTCTTCAACAAAATATGGGAATCCGGCATAATGCCTGAAGGCTGGAAAAAATGCGATAGTCATACCTCTCTTAAAACCTGGTAAACCCCCAACATCCCCGAGCAACTACAGGCCGATTGCATTAACAAGTTGTCTGGCAAAAAACATACGAGAGCATTATAAACATAAGACTCACCTTCATTCTTACATCAACACAGCTTATAGAATCACACCAGTGTGGATACAAAAAAGGCTGTTCTACCACTGACCAACTCGTTAGACTGGAACACGAAATACGAGATGCATTTCTACACAAACAGTACTGTCTCGCAGTTTTCTTCGACTTAGAGAAGGCATATGACACGACGTGGCGATACGGGGATTCTTAGAGACCTTGCAGACATGGGGATTCGTGGAAGAATGCTAAACTGCTTATGTGATTTTCTCTCTAACAGAACATTTCAAGTACGTCTCGGCACAGTACTCTCTCGAGTATTTGTCCAAGAAAATGGCGTGCCACAAGGTTGCATTTTGAGTACAACACTCTTCATAGTCAAAATGAACTCCATCAACAAGGTCATACCTCCCACAGTCATGCACTCCGTATACGTTGACGATCTTCAGATCGCCTGTCGAACCTCCAGCCTATCATCCTGTGAAAGGCAACTGCAAATAACAATCAATAAGCTTACAAAATGGGCTGGCCAAAACGGTTTTCGTTTCTCGGCACAAAAAACTACCGCAGTTCTTTTCACGCAAAAACGTGGATTGTACCCTGACCCTGCTCTTAAACTAAACAACACGGAAATTCCGGTAAAACAAGAATACAAATTCTTAGGAGTTACATTTGACCAAAACTCAACTTCCTTTCGCATATAAACGCACTAAAAAGTTAAGGCTAATAGAGCACTCAACCTTCTGAAGGTGTTATCCCATAAACACTGGGGTTCCGATCGACTTTGCCTGCTGCGCATCTACCGTTCCATCGTGCGCAGTATTTTAGATTATGGTTGTGTCATCTACGGATCGGCACGGGGGTCTTACATTCGGCGTCTTGACCCTGTGCACAATCTCGGCCTACGTCTATCTAGTGGTGCTTACCGAACATCGCCTGTGCAAAGTCTATACGTAGAATGCAACGAGCCTTCTCTGTGTCATCGAAGAGCACTACTAACCTTGTCATATGTTTTAAGGATAAGGTCGTCACCTGAACACATCTGCTACGAAATTGCCACACAGTGTAACTCGCGCTTACACTACCTAAACAAACCGAACCTAATCAGACCACTTGTCCTGCGCTTCGAGGAACATTGCCACATTTATGCCATCCCTGAAGGAGCACTACACGTCGCTATTAAACCACCAAGACTGCCGCCATGGTTCGACCTGTCACAGCTTTGCGAGTTTTCATTAAGCCGTTTCAACAAAAAAAAGCACTCCACCAGAACACATAATTCAAGAATTCTATACACTTCAGCACGAATATAAGGATTACGAAGAATTTTACACAGATGGCTCAAAAACAGAAAACCATGTGGGTATTGGGATCGCGACAGCGGAAAGTGCAGTTTCGGTGAGAGTACCTCGTAGTTTTTCCATTTTTTCAGCTGAAGCTTATGCCTTGAGTGAAGCAGTTCGGAAAATCATCGCTGTGGCAAATACAAGAAAGCAATCATATACACCGACTCACTAAGTACACTAAAAGCTCTAGATATAAAATCCGAATGTGAGCCATTAGTGGGTGACATTTTAAACATGGTATATTTAAACAGCCGGAAGTTTCCATCCGTTTCTGCTGGGTCCCAAGTCATGTTGGGATACCTGGAAACAGCGATATGTATGCTTCATTGGCAGCCGACAAAACAGTAGCCAATGTGAAAATTCCCCCTTAAAGACATCCAGAGAACAATTCGTCTAGCTCTACTAGCGAAATGGCAACAACAGTGGGACACATGCACGAATAACAAGCTCCACATGGTGAAGCCCGTACTTGGAGAATGGAAGACGTGTCGTCACCAGGAACGGTTTGTTGAGGTCATATTATCCCGACTCCGTATCGGGCACACACACCTGACCCACAACTTTTTACTTACAAATGAACAACAACCAACATGTGAGAAAAATGTCAAGAACCATTGACAGTTATACACATACATCACATGTCCCCACATTGAAACGTACAGACGAAAATATTTTGGCCAACTATACAAACAACAAACGCCTTTTCACCCTGCTCTACTTCTTGGAGATGATCCCCTTGTACCCTTGTCTTCTGTGCTGAACTTTTTAAAAGACTGTGACTTTTTTTAAATAAGCTGTAAACGACATCATTTCACAGTTTCGTTACCTATAACCTTGTGTCTGGCGCAGCATAGCCTCAGCTGCTTTTGCGCCATAAAAAATCAAATTAACTAACTAAAAGCGAATATGGCCGTCGATAAACAGGTTCGGGAAAAGGCTGTTCAACAGTGCAGCAGTTAGTGTTGTTCTGTGAATGTTATATAAATACTCTAAAGTAAACCTGGCTTTCAAAAAAGTTGACAGTATCGACAATTTCTTTTAGGAATCCCCACAACTGCGATTTTTAGCAACGTTTGTTGTGACATAAATGAAAGGAAGGTGGTAACATAGACGGTTTCGAAGAACCGCTAGAAGAAAGGGGTGACGTACGTCCTTAAGGCAAAAAAAAATCGCAATACCAACTGTCGCACAAACAAATGAACTAGGCTGAGGCCACCCTTTCCAAGCGGAAGAAAAAGGTTGTCTCTTCTCATGGGTTCCCATGAAAAGCACCAAATAAAAGACGCAAATATCCTGTGAAAGGCTTGAATGTGCACACGAGAGCAGTGCAACACCTGCAGAACATAAATAAGTTTTGATGCAAGAAATGTGTTGCATGCTTTCGCTTCTCGCAAAAATGGAAAGGTCTCGTCCTTGCCATGTTGACACCTTTCGACGTATAGTAGTTATTGCGGATGTCCAATGTGGGCCACTATTGCGATAGTTATCAAGAGGCACACCAAGATACCGCATAGGAGTCACATTCCAATGGATGTTTGAGAACACCGACGGAGTTTGAGCCCGCATGCCCAGCCAGAATCCACTGCTTTTATCAAAGTTTGTGCTGGCGCCAGCGATTTCACAGAAACGTAAAGTAGTGGTTACTGCTTCTTCAACGCTGGGTTTATCGACGCAAAAGAAGGCAATGTCGTCGGCATAAGCTAGAACTTTAATTTCCTCAGCCTCATATCGGTATCCTCTAATTCCTGAATTTATAAGCACACTTAAACATAGTGGTTCCAGGTATATAGCTAAGAGCAAAGGTGAGAGCGGACATCCCTGACGTACGGATGAATTTAACTCTATTATATTCGAAAGTGTGCGATTTACAATTAGTCTTGTTGTGCACTTTTTATAAATAAGTGAAATACCATTGTACAGTACATCACCCAACTGCAGGTGTCTTAGAAGCCGGAATAAGAAAGCGTACTGTACCTTATCAAAGGCTTTAGCGAGGTCTATTTGAAGAAGGGCTACTTGGTCCATACTACCATCGATACACTCAAGGACTGACCGTACTATATGGATATTTGTTTGTATAGAGCGACCTCGAATTCCACAGGTTTGGTGGTCCCCTACACATTTAGTGATCACTGTCTGCAGCCGATTTGTGAGCAATTTCGCAAATATTTTGTAGTCGACGTTACATAACGATATAGGCCTATATCCGTTTACTCTCTTTAATGCTTCAGGATCAGAACTTTTTGGAATTAATGTTGTATGGCCCTGATAGAAAGAAGGAGGAAGTTCACCACATTCATAGGCCTCTTTAAAAACTTGCTTAAGAAAAGGAATCAGATGTTCCTGAAATGCTATGTAAAATTCCGCACTCAGGCCATCTGGGCCCTGAGTTTTGTTTATCTGCAACGTTCTTATTGCAAACCCAATTTCTTCCTTAGTGATGGGCCCATCAACAGTGAGTCGGTCATCCTCTTGTAAGTGGGGCACAAGGGCAATAAAGTGGTCAGCTTTTTCTTCATAATTCTCCTGAAGCTCAGCCGCAGTAAAGAGACTTTTGTAGTATTCTTCGAATGCGCCTCTTATTTCAGATGTCTCTGTGCAAATAGAAGCACGTGATTCAATTTGCAGTATCTGTTTGGAAAGTGCATAACGCTTTTCATCCCCAAGAGCTTTTTTTGTGGGTTCCTCTTCAGTGAAATGAGTAACACGGGAACGAATCATTGCCCCCTCTGTATACTTCTGTATCGTGTTTTTGTATCTGTGCTCGAACCGAATTTATCTCATCAACATACAATCCCGGCTCCCTGACTTTCATAAGCATGCAGCTTATGGGTAAATCGTAAAGATAACGTTTTTTCAGAATTTTTTTCTTTGAGCTATCTCGCATGAAATACTAATCGCCTGAGACTAACTTTTTCTTTGAACCTTTCCCATTGAGCGAAAATTGGCAGCTGTCGACATTGTGTTACCTCATATATCAATTCTTTGACTATTTTTACAAAACAATCCTCGCGCAACAGCTGTACGTTAAGCTTCCATAGTTCCCAGTTTACAGGAACCTTACGAAATTTTTGGGGGCCCCATGAAACGGCTACTAAGCAGTGGTCTGTAAAAAATATGGGCTTTACAGCATAGTTATGAATGTGAGACCATAGGCTTATAGATACATACACGCGGTCTAGTCGAGCATGAGAGACGCCTTGAAAGTGCGTAAACCTCACTGAGGAAGGCGCATGCGCTCCCCACATCTATTAGATTCTGGTCATTCATTAATTGCTGCAGTAAGGCCGCACTTGCATCATAACGATTCGTTATATATGAATGATCGCTAGCGTCACAAACACAATTAAAGTCTCCCAACACTATCAAATTTCTGTCAGTGTTCAGCAGTGAAGCTAAAGAGAGGAAAAAAGCCTTCCTATCATTTACTTTAGAGGGAGCATAGACACAGACAAACCTCCAATTATGGGAATGAAAAGAAAGATCACAACAAATAAGGCGGCCTTCCCCATCAACATGTAGCGACATCAAAGTGTAATTCAACCGCTTTCTAACTAATAAAAAGCATCCAGCAGAAGCTCCACGTGCTTGGCTAATGTACACATCATGGTCTCGAAAAACTTCCAGCGCAAGGTCGGCATCACTAGCAGACGAAATCTTAGTCTCTTGCACTGCGGCTACGTCAATGTTGTAGTGCTCAAGCACGTGGCGTAACTGCCACTGACGCCTTAGATTTCTGAGGCCACGTACGTTGAGTGTCGCTACACACATGGGAAAAGAGAAACACGGTAGCCATTTTGCCCACTTAAAGATTTTGTTGTTCGCCTTTAGCCACAGGGCAACCTGTGGCTTTACCTCCTTTGCACTTTTTTAGCAGCACTTTCTTGAGGACGCTGGCATAGGCGGCACGTCCCTCGGTCCCCGAAGAAGAAGACACGTGGACCACATGAGGACACTTGCTCTGTCGTGTCTGGCGCACTCGGTGTTGCTTCATCGCTGCCCGGCGCCTGACGCTTCCTTGTGTGACTGTTATCCATAGCCTCCGCTTCCCCATCATCAGGAGGCTTTTCTTTAAGACCTTCCAGCTGATGTTCTCTTGCAGCATTCTCTTCCCTCGTGTCTTCACTGACGTCCTTAGTAACGCTATTGTGGGTGCTGGAGATGGCCTCCATGGACATGTGTTCAGCTTCCTTTGAGCCACCTACTGCTTCTCCCACTGTTTCTCCTGTCGCATCAACCCCCTCAGTAGCATCCATCAGGTGATCCAGATGCTGCTCTTCTGCGCTAGATTGGCCAGAACGAAGTTTTCTGGCATAAGCCGACACGCAGGCATCTGACGAAGACCAAATCGATGGCACTGCAAGCACCTCGGCGTTTTGCATTGTCGACGGACATGCCCCACTCGCTTGCAAACGAAGACACAGCGGAGGCCTACCGGGAATAAGTACAAGGCACTGGGGACCGTATATAGACATAATATGTGGTATTGAGCTCACAGTGATAGTGTCCTTGAGCTCCAAGGCAACGTCCCTGTTTGTTGTCATCCACTGTTCCATTCCAGCACACCTCCATGCCTCTCTCTCAACGGACTTCACCACCCCCGTAAGCTTGGAACACCTCTTCAACACGTTGTGGCTCAAGATGAGGAGGAAGCCAAAGAAGTTTTAGCTTAATATTCTTCGTCTCCGGATCTATCACCATGCATTTCCGACCTTTTTACACGGAGCTCACCACGGGTGACGAGTTTATGTTTCGCCATGCTGTTTGCACACGTAGCCATCCATACATGGCTCATTTGATATTGTCCGACACCTATGATGTCCGCTGTGGTCACCACTTCGAGCAGCGCGTCACGGAAGTCTGGGGCACGGTACGGTCTACCACTCAAGTCGGCATGAAGGAAGACGGAATTCAGAACATCTGTACCGGTTGGTAGACGTGGCAGGACGACTTTGTAGCGTGACTCTTCATCAAGAAACGGGTTCGATGATCCTCGGCCTGCGGCCGATATGCTGTTCCCAGCAGAGAGCATTTTCGAACACAGCCGTTCGATACGGCTTCTTCTTCCTCTTCTCGTCTTTTTTCTTCCACGTCTTTTTTTCTTTATTACCGGTTCATTAACGTCGCATGTACATCAACAACAGCCACCATGTACAATAATACACAAATCTACAACAATGTGGAGATAAGCAAATAAAAATAAAAGCAGGACGGGCTTTTCTTAAAACTCAAGGTATGCCAGAGGTTCAACCCTGGCCAGCCAGTCGGGAACATAGTCCTGTTGTTTAAGCACATCTATGTACTGAACAATGCTTTCGCGGAAGAGCACACGTGCAGGTCGCCTGTCAGGGTCGCAGTAAAATTCGGCCATTCCTGCCCGCCAGGACGGGATACCTTTTGACCTAATTATACTTCTTGGCCTCCACAGAGCCACGTCATTGCTTGAAACTACTTTGAAAAAAAAAAACACTTTATGAATGGCATCTGTAGTGGAAGGTGTCTCAACGCATGTGATACTGCGTGGCAGAATCCTAGAATCGCACCAGGCATCCAAACATGTGAATTGCGCAACGAGTCGGTGGTTTACATCTGTCCATTTACTACAAAGCAGGCTGCTGCGAAAATGCACGTGGCACCTTACGGTCGAGTATAGTTGGTACTTCGCCAATTAGCAAAAGGAAGAATTATGGCGTAGTGGACATTTAGAAACTGTACATCCAGTAGACATTATAGGGTAGTTTGGAACGGCCGATGTTACGCGCACAAACGTTCTTTTCCTTGCGGCATGGTTGAAGGCGATGCGCATGAGGCCCGATTACGCCATCGCGTTCTACTCTTGAAGGCGAAGCTCAAGCGTCCTTCAAGTTTTTAACTGTAGTCCTACAGCAATACGCATATTAGACAAGCCAATTCCGATGTTGTTTACCTGATGAACAACGTATCAAGGTAAACTACAAAAATGATGTGGCAAAGGACAATACCTAAGCGTGCAGTTATGGTACTTGTATGTACATGTAAAAAAATTCATGCAAACGGGAACACGCGTGCGCAGTGCTAGCCAGTGCATACGCACCATATACATCAGTGGTCTCCAACTCATCTCAGGCAGCGGGCCGCACTCGCAGATTTTAGTCCCGCAAGGGCCGGGTCTGGCAACAATGTAATAGCAGGGGGGGGGGGGGGTTAGTTTGTACACATTGTCAGCAAACACTACCATTGAAAAGAAAACATTTTCAATATCTCATAGACGGGTCATTTCTGAAGAAGACTTGGGGCCAAGGTTCCATCCAACAACATGTCAATACCGATCTGCAAAATCAGTAAGATCTGGACGCCGATTTTGAAATACTGTATTTGTTTCATGGTTACGCTTCAATACATGGTGACCACATGGGGTGCCTCGCGAAAACAATACTTTAGACCAGTCATGCCTGTGTAGCTCACGAACATATGTATTATGGAAATAAGTACGTGCGGCCCGCGGGCCACGTGTTTGAGGCCCCTGATATACATTGAAGAAGTGTTTGAAGTGTGTTTACAAAAAATGTAATCTGTACGTAGGACGATGCGAAAGTTTAATGACAACTACGGTACAATAATACTGCTATGATGAAAGTATATACAAATAAACTTAGCACGCTGCATGTTTTCACGGGAACGTCCAAGTGCAGCTGTTCCTATATATATTTTGACCTCTAAACACATACTGGTACACGTAAACGAATTTTCGCATTTTATTGACCACACCGAGATATATATGTGTGCCTGAAGTTGAA
>JALIZH010020946.1:0-62688 GCA_030522465.1 Rhipicephalus appendiculatus
TGATAATCACATCTAGTGTTTCTTTATTTCCAGACACCCATTGCGCTTTCAGGTTGATATATTGGCATTGACAGGGCAAACCCCGCGTTCAGAAAATTTCACAGGTGCAGGAATGGTGGCCTCAAGCTTCGTTCTAGTTTGTTGCTTGTACCTTTCCTTATGGTCTGCTTTTATTCGTTTGCTAACAGTGATTTGGCTTTCCACAGTTTCTTGTCGAAGTGTTTGCCTTAACTGTAGAATATCTGGATGTGGACAACAACTGAAAGCGGTTCCATGCAGTGGCAGGGAAATATGCACGATAGGGATGCCTGTTCGATTGGCGGCGTGGTCGAGCCAATAACGCACTCGACCAAGAAAAACATATCGGATGCACAATAAAGTTTGTAAAACTGCACGTGCGCTTCTTTTACAGGCAATAAACGATTTTCAGACAGCGCACTTGTAATATCCTGGATGGTGACATCAGTTTACTTATATGCAGACCATAAATGACTAAGATTTCGAACCGCTTTCTTGTAGGTGCTTGTCTCAAACGGAGCTCCTTTGGCATGGCTACCTGAATCCAATGGCGCAGTGCCAAGTGGAGCCATACAGGTTGGCAAAAGCCACGACGGCGAGCATCTCTACATCGGTCGAGCAAAGCGCAATGGCGTGTTCATTATCGGCAAGGTTCATCCATCGGAACGACGCCTGTATGTCTCTGTTGATCTCAAGGAGTATTCCTACACCAAATACGAGGTCCTCGTCTGCAAGACGATCGACCTGTGAGCAGAACGGAGACTGCTGGATGAAATTTCGTTCACCAATGTTGAACGCAGAGGAAAAGGCTGCTGCAATTTTCACATAACGGAATCGCATCTTTAACCCTAGTAATAAATATTATGGAAATGTTGATTTTTGTGAAATGATTGCTTTCTCGTTGCCTCTGATGATGTACGAAAATACATTCAATAATGTTTCGTGCTCTGTAAAGCAGCGTGTGACACAGTAACTAAAAAATGTAAAGCGAGGGGACTTCACCATCTCTCCTCTGCTCGTCTGAATAGTTCCAGTGATTACTTGTATCTTTATTGACTAGCGAACCTAAATATCAGTAATAAACGTATATTGGGAACAAGCCTACTTGTTGAGTGTCAATTTGCGTTCGCCTTTAACAGACTAAGAGTTCTTAGCAAACAAAGAATTGTGCGTTCGTCAAATACTTTCGCGAGAACGGGCGGGCTGCCTCCTGTGGTCGTTGGAATACTTTGATGTATAATATCGTTTATTCTGACTTGGTCAGGTTTAGAAATGAGTGTATCCAGACGTGGAAAACAGTCATTCCTAATATTGATGAAGTTTTCTTGAGACGCAAGTTCTGGATTCAGAAAAGGGATTCTGCGGTGAGCTTAGTGAAAAAAAATATTGTGGAAAGCTAAAAAAATGCAATTTCCGCCCGCCTTGAAAACGCCCACCGTTTCTTCCTGAAAAGAGCCTGCAATACCTTTCCGAATAATTGTTGAAGTGATTTGTTAAAAGAGCTTGTTGCTTCACGAATCGACTGCGACAAAAAAGGTTTTGAGTCCGTCAAGTACGAGGGAAGTTACGGGGAAGCACATGAAGAATGTCACTCGAAAGGTTGTTACAGCAACTAAGTGGTGCTCTTTTCGTGTGCTCATCTTTCTCGTGGCGTTTTTGGGCATCTAAACTTTTTTCTCAAGATTATGTACCAACTAGCCCAGCAACAATTCTTCTAAGTAGTTCAGAGCAAGAAGCCTGAGAAACCAGCCAGATAAACCTCTCCGTTCATAGCAATGAACTCATTGACTGAAACCTTAGGACCGCACAAAGCGACAAAGATTGCCGGTGGTCACCTTCGACTCGAGCTCACTGTGAGACAGCAATATGAGAACTATGTAAATCTTCAAACATTTGGCGACATTCAAATAGCGGTTTCACCACATCAATCGACTCGCTTAAGGGCAGTCTTGTCAGAAGCAGACCTCTTTGAATTATCTGAACAAGAACTCCTACAGTGTTGGAAACACCACAGCGTCACCAATGTGTAAATAATGATGACCGGACCTCTTAACAAAGAGAGCGATACAAAAACCTTCCATAGTAACATTCGCATTTAGCGTTCTGTCGAAGCTATTGAAACAGGGAAGCACGCACCCACGTCTTTTTTTTGGGGGGGGGGAGGGGGGAGGAGGAGAGAGCTGGACAACCAACAGTAACATTTCGATGCATTTAAAGCGGGGGGGGGGGGGGTCCCTTTACTAATCCAAAGGTGAATGACGTTCCTGTTCGCCACAAATGCACGTAAACCTGCATCATATAGATGAAATAATGGGTATCCCACTGCTACGCCTGTGAGATAACCCCATTGCAAGCAACTTTACTTTCCAAACAAGGAAAAAAATCACATGAATTCGCCTAGGAAGGAAACGCTGGAAGGAAACTGCGAATGGACTATTAAACAACAAACGAAAGTGTTAGGTAAAGATCTCTAGACGCGTTTTTTTAATTGGCTCTGGAAGAATTATAGAGGAAGATAAACGCAAATTCGGGGACTCTTACTCCTTTCTTCCTTGCTCTGCGGAACCGAACTCCGCAAGCTGACGTAGCCACTTACATTTGGAGCAGAGAAGAAAATGTCTTGAAGTGCCTCACCATGGTTGTGCTTATCCTCAAGTGCGGGGAACAGATCCTTAGGTAGCTAAACAACTAGATTTTATGTATCCGTGTAAACCTAGATATGGGCAGTGACTCAGTTTCAATGGAACTGTCGCCGTGTGGATGCGGGGGCTGGCAGTCCCGCTCACGCGACCAGAAGACTCGTGAGGTGCCACCTTTCAACTCCTTGGTTGCTCGTCCCCGATCGATTCACGATGAATCATGACATCCCAGCACGAATAGGGCCAACTGGAAAATGGTTGTTAGCCGAAAATATGTTCTCCCTTTCTCTCTTTGTACCATAAAAAAAACTACTGTGAGTGGAGTCAGAAGTGGTGAACGGCCGACAAACGTGTTTTGAGAAGCACACGCTCATGAGAGACACAACGCGCAGCACTACATCCTATTGATACTCTATTTGCACACTGAGAACGGAACAACCACCGACATATCCTTCTGAGCGCCCCGCCAACGAGCAAGACCATAACAACGCGCCAGTGATGGTGTACCCTTTGCGTACCCTTGTAGACACCTGCACGCATATGTAGTCTCACACCGAAAGAGCTGGTCATTACTGGCACCACAGCTAAACCCTCGGCATATCTCTGCCTGGTTGGGATAACAGAAACCTTGAGAAAAAAGAGAACTTCAACCAAGGTGTGGTTTCAGGAATCTTCTCCTTATGTTTTGATATTTGCGGCATTCGATGAATAAATGCTCTATCGTTTCTGCTTGGTTACCATAGTTACGTTGGGAGGAAGGAACGAATCCAGGCCTGTGGATGGATGGAAACAACTTTATTGAAAGTCCGGCGATGTTTAACCCGGGCTCAGGTCTCCCATGAGGGGACTTCGAGGCCTTGCCTCAACGCCGCCTCGCGGGCCCGCTGGACTGCCCATTCTTGTGTCTTGAAGTTGGAGCTGCGCAGAGCGGCTGCCCACTCCGACGCGAGAGCATCCGGAGCTACTGCCATTTTAGCTGCTGTAACAGGGCACTCCCATAACATGTGTGAGAGCGTCGCTCTAGTTGCCTGACATAATTTGCAAGTGGCATTCGGGTACTGCGCGGGGAAAATGTGCCGCATTCGCACCGGACTGGGAAAGGTGTGGGTCTGCAGCTGTCGCCAGACGACAGCCTGGCGTCGTTTCAGCTTGGGGTGAGGTGGGGGAAATATCCGCCTGCCTAACTGGTAGTGCTTGGTTATGTCGTTGTACCTGACTAGGCGTTCTCGCATGTTTTGTACTCCAGGCCTGTGGAAGTAAAAATTTAGTGACGGCATTCGCAATCGCAGTTTAGTTATCGTAACTTCCGATTACCTTGTACTACACCATTTGCTATTAACCTAAGACGCTGAAAATTTGTGTCGTTTCGAAGACAAGACTTAGTATGTTGCTCTTGCATACAAAAAATTCTGAATCGTGTGATCGTGTTATTTGAGGGGGGGTCTCAGAACATTTAGGACAGGTCCTTTAACGGATGCTGCCGCTAGGGTGTCCGCCGCTTCATTTAATGCTAATACAGTGAGTGTGGCCTGGCACCAAAACCAGACGGACGTGCCGTTCATGATTGGGCATATATGAATAAAGATCTGTGAGGCAGCTCGACGAGTCTGGTACGGTTAAAGCAGCGCACACAGACAAGGAATCTGTTATATCTCTGCTGAAGAACTATATGCTGGGAGTTTGCGCAATGAAAGAATAATTACCTGTAATTCTACCTGAAATATTGGTGTGAAGTCGGGCAAGCGAAGAGAAAATGACCAATTTCGTGCTGCTGAATAAATATCCACTCCTGCCTTCTCATCAGTAACGGAAGCATCTGTGACTATTGTTGAACTTATCCGCACGCTTTTAAGGCGGTCTTCCAACAACCCGTTTAAATATTTAATCGGTTGTTGATGCTGCATGTGGCTGATTACGATGAATTATGGCTGAGCACTTTGCAGTGGGTGGGAAGCATTAAACCACACACTCGTTGCGCAATTAGCATTGTGTGATGACCGGTTGTTATTTTGCTCTTCTGCCACGCTATATTACATATGTTAACGCGATTCCTCGCCCGACATGACGCCTGTATAGGGTCTCTTTGCGAATGAGGTTCAAGCTCCATTGTGGCTCTGTGGTAGAATACTCGACTGCCTTGTAGAGGCCCAGGTTTTGAATGCTACTCGATCATGGTTATTCTTTTTCTATATTCTTTTATGTCTATCAGTTACGCCACCGACGGCGACAGCAACGGCGACGGCGACGCCGCTCAACGCAGGAACGGGCACCTAAGATCTGCGCTCTAAAAACGTCAGTTCCCTCTTAATCAATAAACATGGAGCAGCGAAAAACAAAAAAAAATTCTCTATCGGGTGGCCTCGCGCATCGCTGTAAGTGTCGCCACACAAGATGCTGTGTGCAGTGGAATCGCCAACTACAAGGTATGGTTCAGGAAATTCTCTAAAGACTGAAATTCGTGTTTGTGTAAGTTGTAATGTGGGGTAACATTAAGTGAGCCGGTGGCGATAAGTTTGTTTAAAAGAACAGCTCGAAAGGCCACTCCTTCCAGGGGCATTTGTATGTAAGCACTGACACGGTACCTTTTCATTTATTATGATGGCAACACCGCCAGATGATGCGACAGCATCAACGCGGTCTTCATGCTAGATCACGTCTCGTCGAAGAAAGTTGCTACGTGTTGATTGTGTATCTCCTGTACACTCAGTACTTTTTGTGTATGTTCGTGTAGAAGTTCTTGGACGTCATCGAGGTGCCTGAGAAGGCCTCTCACGTTCCATTGGATAACTTGTGTGCCCGTACTGAAGGCGAATAGATGATATGTGAAGAAAAAAAGTCACAGTTTCACCGCAAGGGTGAAGCAATGAATGCGATAGCAAAAAATTGTAATGTTATACGAAGTGAGGCTGGCAGCTAACTCTTTTTGGATCCGATCTCACGCAACTCTAGAAAACGCTTGTTTAAGAGAATTCTCTTCGCGTTGAGAGCGCAGCACGTAGAAGGGTACGCCGGCCCGGCCGCCGAGAAGGGGAGATGAGAAGGGGAGATAAAGTGCGCGCCCGCGCCCGCGCTCGTAAAATCGAACGTCGCCCCCCCCCCCCGCACGCTGTCGGCCGCCGAGAAGGGGAGATAACGCGCGCGCCCCCGCTCGTAAAATCGAAGGTCGCTCGAGGGACCCCCCCCCCCCTCGCGTCTTTTCACGCTCACGAACGGACGGGCGGGCCCGGTTATATATATACATATACATATACGGCAAATGACGCCGACGCCGACGCGGACGCCGACGCCGACGGCGAAAACCAGCCGCGAGTGTCCATATAATTGCTATCGCAATAAAACAATTGTTTTGCCTTACAGAGCCTGTTAGACGCGCTGTAATCTGGGTTTTGTCTTTCCTAGAGCCGTCGAGCGAACCTCGCCGCTCCTTAGGCGCGTGGTGCACCGTCAGGATAGGTGGAGTGTCCATTGCATCGTCTGAGAAACACATGCTCTTGCGAGCGAGAAGTTTCACGTGTAGGCCTCGCCACGGATGATGATAGCTATGCGCCCACCAGCCCGGAGGTCGATGGGACTGCCTTTAGGTCTGAGCTGCATGCGCTGGTTGTTGCCAGTGATAGCAGGATCAGAAGGTGAGGCACCCTTGGCTGCACCCTCAGTGGGGACTGCTGGAGCGCTTGTGCGTTCGCTACGCCTAGCACAGGGTCTCGCCGAAGGTTGTGTTGCCGACGGCCCTAGGGTAACCGGGCTTGGTTGTTGTTTGGGTGAAGTATGGCTACGCACTGCCACCCCGGTGGCAGACACCGCAAGCGACGCTTGCGGTGCGTGGTCTGGGCGACTGGCGGAAGCCGTTGCATAGTGTGTACTGTGAAAATGTGCGCATATTTCGCGGGTCTCTTTGAATGAAATATTTTCTTTGACATTTAGAGTAACAGTTTTTTTTCAGCTAGGGCAAGAGGGCGAATAGGCTGTTTGATGGCCATTACAGTTGACGCATCGAGGTGCCCCAGTGCAGTAATTCGAAGGGTGGCCCTTCGAATACCTAATTCGAATAAGTTTGTTGACCATGGATGTTCTGGGAGCCTTAGCTGAATCGTTTTCAGTTGAAGCACCGCCTGGAATTAGGTATGTAGTGGCGAACGGGTAGTTTGAAGTATCCTGTCTCAAGGCACGTACCCTCTGGGGGGCGCGTATCCTGTTTCAGGTACGTGCCCCCCTCCCGTCCACCTCATCCCGAAAATAGGCGGCACGGCACCCGCCCATGCCGCCACTTCCACTGCTCACACACATTCCTAAAGCGTTCCTTAAAAAATAGCGGAGCATTCTCACGTTTCCTATTTCTTCGATATTTGTTTCGAAATATCGTGGTGCAGCAGCATGCAGCAAACGTCCCCGTTAAGTTGGTACATAATCTTGAGGAAAAGTTTAGATGCCCAAAAACACGACAAGAAAGAAGAAGCACACGAAAAGAGCACCACTTTGTTGTTGTAACAATCTTTCGAGTGACACTCTTCATGTGCTTCCCAGTAAATTCGATCGTACTTGACGGATTCAAAACCTTTTTGTCGCAGGTATTGCAGGGTCTTTTCAGGAAGAAACGGTGGGCGTTTTTAAGGCGGGCGGAAATTGCATTTTTTAGCTATACACAATAAATTTTTTCCACTAACTTCACTGCAGAATCCCTTTTCTGGGTCCAGAACTTCCGTCTCAAGAAAACTTAATCAATATTAGGAATGACTGTTCTCCCTGTCTGGATGCACTCATTTCTAAACCTGACCAATGTAGAAAAAAGGGTGAGTCGGAATAAACGATATCATACTTCAAAGTATTCCAACGACCACATGAGGCAGTCTGCCCGTTCTCGCGAAACTATTTGACGAACGCACAATTCTTTGTTTGCTAAGAACTGTTAGTCTGTTAAAGGCGAACGCAAATTGAGACTCAACAAGTACGCTTGTTCCCAATACACGTTTATTACTGATCTGAGATTCGCTAGTCAATAAACACACAAGCAATCACTGGAACTATTCAGAGGAGCAGAGGAGATATGGTTAAGTCCCCTCGCTTTACATTGTTGTAGTTACTGCGTCCCAGGCTGCTTTTCAGATCACGAAATATTATTGATTTTGTATTTTCGTACATCATCGGAGGCAACGAGTGAGCAATTATTTCTCAATAATCAATATTTCCATAATATTTCATACTAGGGTTAATGATGCAATTCCGTTATGTGAAAATTGCAGCAGCCTTTTCCTCTGCGCTCATCACTTGTGAACGAAATTTCATCCAGCAGTCTCCGTTCTGCTCACAGGTTGATCGTCTTGCAGACGAGGACCTCGTATTCTGTGTAGGAATACTCCTTGTAACCAAAAGAGACATAAAGGCGTCGCTTTGATGGATGAACCTTGCCGATAGTGAGCATGCCATTGTGCTTTGCTCGACCGATGTAGAGAGGCTCGCCGTCGTGGCTTTTGCCGCCCTGTATGGCTCCACTTGGCACTGCGCCATTAGATTCAGGTAGCCATGCCAAAGGAGCTCCGTTTGGAGACAAGCACCTACAAGAAAGTGGTTCAAAAGATTAGTCATTTATGATCGGCATATAACAAAACTGATGTCAACATTCGGATATTACAATGCTCGTATTAGAATCGTTTATTGCCTGTAAAAGAAGCGCACGTGCAGTTTTACAAACTTTATTGTGCATCCGATATGTTTTTCTTGGTCGAGTGCGTTATTGGCTCGACTACGCCGCCAATCGAACAGGCATCCCTATCGTGCATATTTCCCGGCCACTGCATGGAACCGCTTTCAGTTATTGTCCACATCCAGATATTCTACAGTTACGGCAAACACTTCGACAAGAAACTGTGGAATAGCAAATCACTGTTAGCAAACGAATAAAATCAGACCATAAGGAAAGATACAAGCAACAAACTAGAACGAAGTTTGAGGCCACCATTACTGCACTTGGTGAAACTTTCTGAACGCGGGGTTTGCCCTGTCTATGTCAATATATCCATCTGAAAGCGCGGTGGGTGCCTGGAAATAAAGAAACAAGAGCGGTGATTATCAGAGCATTGTGTATGGATTGTTGTGGTGGCTTGAGAGCCTGAATCTCTTAACTTATTTTCTTGTGCATTGTAATAGCAGAGCTCTTTAAACTTTTCGATGCTCCGGGTGGGGCGAACATAAAACTATTATGAGCATGAAAGGGCACGCGCACTATTCGTCTTCTTCCTCTGATCCATCATCTGCCTCGCTCCCACAACAAGAGCGCCAATTTGTCCAGCGCAACATACAAGACTCTGATTGGCGAGAGAACGAGTACAGAGAGAGAGAGATTGAAGGATAGAACGAGATAGAAAGAGAGAGATAAAAAAATTGTTGGCGAAAAAAATTTCCTGGCAAGGTGGGATTCGAACCCGCGTAAGCGTAATCCGAAGCCGAGTGTCTTAAAGAGCCCCTCACCAGGTCTGACCATTTTGAGCTAACGTGCGCAATGCATAGACGTCATGATCACGTCTGCCAAAATTTACAACGCTACGCACTGAGGAAATGCGTCAAATGTCACGCTGTACGCTGCTTGCACTTCTCGCGGGCGCACGCCCAGAGAATGAGGTGATGACGTACGAGAAGGAATGGCCTTACGTAGTTGGTAGTGCTTTGACGTCGCTCCTCTGCGTAGACACCTGTGCTCTGACGTCGCCGACAGTAGCACGTGACACTGCGGTAATTATTTGACGTCACATGTGTAGTTTGAGTAATTTGTGGCTTGAATAGATGAATAAAACTTGAGTGCAATAATAAAGCACACAGAAGCAATGTGTGCATGTTTTCTTTTTTGTCATTTTTACTGCGAATCGCAGCGAGAAATGACACTAATCTGCCTCCGTTTCGCACGCATTCGAATTCTCGCGCTTTGCGCATCGTTTAGAGACACCCCTTACAAAGAAACTACCGCGTTCCCAGCGCTTATTAGGCTCATTTATCCTCCCGCGTCTACCTAAATGCTGATGCGGCAATGGCTGATGATACCGCTAGTCTCGCGCCCCTAGAAATGTCGCAGCTTTCATGCTCAGTAATAGGTTGAAAGCCAAGTGATTGACGAGAGCGCATTCGGCATAACTTGCGTAGATGAAGTACAGGGAACGCCTACACAACACCGCTCGCGTCTCGGGTATCTCTGGGTCTGGGGCTGGTTCGGGCACTTCATGCGCTCGTGACCTTGTGTTGTGTGCATGACGTGTTCATGCGTATGCGTCATGTGATCCTCCTGCTCACGTTCTGAAGAGGGCAGGGAAGAGATTTGGCTCGCGAAGGCTACACGGAGCGAGCGGGCAAGGGTTTCAAGCTCGACTCCTCGCATCATGGTTTCGCGCCGCCTGAGAACATTGGTTTTCTCAGCTGCTCATGGACCAATTTGAAATTCTTGTGGCATAATGCTGTTTATTGGGCATGCAGCAACTTCCAGTGTCAAAAATTCGTTGTGTCACCAGGTGAGGGGGCCCTATCACCGCTCCGCCATCCAGGACATGCTGGACAGAGCATAGCATAACCTTGTAAAGTATAGTACAGCAAGGGTGAGGAGGAGAGATTTTGGGGTGTGGAGGAGTGAAAGGAAGAAAGGGGAGAGTGAAGCATAGTTTAAAAAATACGGAAGAAATTCACGTAACAACTTGTCACGTGAGATGGTTCCACAAAAACCATGTAAATTCGCATAACAACTGGTCACATGATATGTTTCCACCAAAACCACGTAATATTAAGCATACCCTAGCACTACTTAGCAAAATCTTGCAAAACTTAGCACAATCCCAGCCAAGCCATGACAAACTAGGTATCACCTGCTCGGCCTGTGATTCACGTTTCGCGCCATCGGTGCGAGGAGCGCACATATTTGTTTAATTACTTGATTGGTTCCATTTTCTCTAGTGAATTCTATGGCGGAGCTGGGACGTGGCAAGGAGTTCTAGGGTCACATTAGTGCTAGTGGCTGCTGTTATTTAACACAGGCGCTGTTCAATAGAACTAGAAGGCAAAAAATCCTATTCGCCTCGTGTGCGACCGATGGCGGCGCTGCGAGCGGCGCTCCGGTGACGCAAGGGCGGGGATTCGGCTTTTGTCGTCTGCTACACTCTGGCTAAAACAGCAGCATTTTCGTTATAGTTCACTCGCGTCGCACGGCGTTCCTCGACTACTAGCTGCATTTTCTTCTAATAATATTTCTTGAGATGACTGCTAGCATTACAAGAGTTTAAGAAACGTTAACATTTAACATATCTTCTGTATACCCACAGCCATCGCAGTCAGGTTCATGCCCCCGAGTTCGTAGCGTCACTCACTGGGCTGGATGGCGTTAAAATAGCTTACGTGACAGCGCGAACGCCCCCCGCCAAGTGAGTTAAAGAGAGTCTAGGCTGCTTTGAAATCGAAGCGTGATCAATTTGGCGGCTTATTCGCAAAAATCAGTGTTGTGTAAACAGACTTGAGTTGAACGAAAATTCACGCTCCACTTCCAATTGTAGCCATGTATACTTGTGAAGACACGACAGCCGACAAAATGAAATCGATTACTTCATCGACCAGCGGGTTATTGCGGACCACTAGCATAGATTGGCCGAGCTGGATGCAAATAAGATCACTCGGAATGAAACGCCAGCAGTGGTGCGCGTGGTACAGTTCGACCCTTATGATTAGAGATAGATACGCTCATGAGCCGCATTCATGTTTTCGATCGCGCAGTGCTGTCTAATCGACTGTGCGAGCCTTTCAATGGTGATGACAGGATGGCGCGCACTATATATCTAATGCTTGGGCAGCGCGATCCGCTGCACTGTTCGCGTTTTGTTTGACACCGAGTACAGCTGGGTAAACAGTAGGAAAAATCGATGTGTCCAGGAAGAGGAGAAAGAGAGCTCTTTCCCGCCATTCTTTTGGCCCCTGTGGCTGATTATTACTATTCTTTATAACGTGCTGTAACAAGATGCGGAAATTGACCGTTGGCGTCCCCCGTCGCCAGCGTTAACGCGAGTGATGCGAAAATTCATCACATGATGACGTCATCAAACATCCCAGACCACCAAAATTTGTGACGTCATAACGTCGCGTCAAATGATTACGTCATCACATGACATCGTCGCTTTGCATTGCCTCTGTGATTGGTGGGCCGATCTCGGAGGCGATGCAAAACCAGGTGATGTGTAGAAAGCTTCAGTGCAAAACCACGTTACGTCCAGAAAGCATTCGGACGGGGGCGGCGAAGGAATAATATATCGACCCAAGAAAAAGATGGCTTTCGCCTTCGAGTCAACTTAGGCAAATGCATAAGGAACTCGAGTCTCTTTAGTACAGTGATCGCACCAAGCCCTATCAGGAGTCGACCGTTGAGACTGATTTACAGTATTTTATTGCAAATACATCTCCTAACGACTTTCGATGCGAAAGCTTTGTATTTATCAACGTTAGTATGATTACACGAATTCTGCTCAGCACATTTTCAGACCACCGTGAACGAGTGAACAAACGTCGATTTATTAACGTAAGGATTAAAATATGTTGCAAAAAAAGAACAAAAACAAAAGAAAATAACTCCGGACAATCTACCAATATTTCATATCCCCGTCATGCATCCCCTTTAGACTCGCCCTGTCTATTTCGTGTTTCAATTTAAAGTACTTACGACGCGCTTACACAGCAGCGGCTAAAAATGTGGATTTAATCAAACGTTGTTACCGGTAATGCCATTTAATTTATTTGAATGACATCACACGTCATTTGTCATGCTCCGAACATAGGAATTGAACCGAAGGAGCAGGCTTGGCGACCGAACACGCGCAGCAAGCGGTATACATTTATTGCGCTTTATCGCAGACATGGAAGCTGAAGCCCGAACGCTGAAGTCAGTGATCGAAAACGGGCAGGAAAGTCATTTTGAATGAGCCACGGCCATAGAACAGTCACGAAAAGAAAAATTCACCGTAGAAGCAGATGCACACATGGATAATAGAATTTTTAAGGCGCGAATGAGGACGGACACAAGAAAGAACACAGGACAGAGCGCCACTAACAACTGATTTTTATTCTCAGAAATGCACATCCATATATATCGTTCTCAGCGCGTGCGCAGAAAAACATACTGACATCAAAGGGGGCGGGATAAAGCATGTTCAATGAACTTTTTCTCTGATTTATACAAAACTATAGAAGTATCGCTAACGCACATGTCGCCTTTTTTATCGATAAAAAACGCTTCCATTAATTCTCTGGCGGTTTTGTCTGAGCTTCTAGCGATAACACGCACGTCAGTAAATCGCGGCCCACAAGAGCTTGACGGGCACTGCCTGATATGCTTAGGCAAATTAGGGAACTCTTTGTTTTGCTCTACATTTCGTTCGTGCTCCCTGATCCGCTCATTTAGGCATCTGCCGGTTTGTCCGATATAGGAATAGCCGCACGCAAGAGGAATCTCGTACACTACCGCTTCAACACATTTCGTGTAGGATAGCCCATGCCGAGTTCCACAGCCTCTTACATTCGCAACGTTTTTTTCTTTTTCTATTTGGGAGCAAAGCCCTCCGAGCTTCCTAGGCGCAGAAAAAACGAGCGGGACACCATGTCTGCTCGCAACCTTTTTTCAGGTTGTGGGCCAACTTGTGCACATACGGCACGGCCACCGGTCTGACCTCTTCACGAGGGACCTGAGCAACGGCACTAGGAGCCCTTCATTTTTTGCAAGAGGCTTTCAGCGACTCCGGTGACGAGCGAACCAGGGAACCCAGCTGAAGCCAGCCTAACCAATTGGTTATCAAAACTAGACTGCATCACATGGATGGCTAGCAGACGACACCAGGAGCAATCGACACAGAACGTGCTCCTGACGGCAACTCCGCTCGATTTCGCTGGGCATTTTGCTTGAACATTGAGTACAAATTGCTTTATGAACTTGCCCACTAATGTTTCAATAACTCGAGCACGACAGACAGGCCGGCAGCGTTGAGCAGCCTTCACGTAGCGAGCGCGCGCGCGAAGAGCTGCATCCGAGTCCTCTCCCTGACGTCACACGCGAGGGGCGCCACTCCAAGATCTCGAGGCGAATAATGTCTTAAGTTTCACATTCACTGATGAGACATCTACAGTAGAACACGCTTCGCTCACCATGCTTACTTATATGGATGAACTAGTGTTTGCAAAAGACTGCTTCTACATTTAACTTTCTTCGTGATGGACGGAAAGTGCCGTTGTCGCCTCACAGGAGTTCATTTTGAACTTACTGTGCTAGTGGCACAGTTTCGACAGAACCCCAGTAGCACTTTTACCACCAGAATTAAGCTATGTACATCCGCGGTTCAGAGAAGCACACGAATTTAAAAAGAGAGATTAAATTCACTGCTATGAACATCGCATATTTTATCCATCATCCTGTCACCTTGATACCAGAGATGATGTGCAGGCCATATCGATATGTAGCAGTGACGTTATACTGTATAGCAGCTGCAATAGCTATGCTAACTAGACCAGCATTTTTCTTGCAAAGGATAGAAAAACCGGGTGACTGCTCTCTGTAATGGAAATAACTTCAAGAGTCACCTGGAATGAAGAGAGACGTTTTTATATAACCCAGCAAAAACCACTGAATTTGAACAGCTAATGATATTTAATAAAGAAAGCAACAGCGAATCGAATCAAAACGTAATCCACAGTGTGCTTGTGTGGGAGAGTAGTGGAGTCGCCTTCGATCAATTTTCTTCAGATGTGCCTAAATATGCACCAAAATAAAAGTTCTCGAGGATTTCGGCACTGAGGCCCCCAAAAAATGTGCGGCGTCGGCGGTCGAGATGCAACTTGCGACGTCCGTTGCCACGGCTGATATGAAAAGACGTGTAAGACATTTAGACGAGATGAGCAGAGCCGTGGCCAGGGGGGAGTGGGGCTTATGAGGCTTCAGCCCCCCCCCCCTCCCCCCCCCCCCCCCGCCCACTCCCGAAATTTTTTCGCACTGTTATGTATCGCCGACCAAAACAGCTACCTGCACCGGAAATCATCCTGGATTTTTGCTAGAAGCCCTATTCGCAGTCTAAAACACACCGGAGCGACCATTTCTGACCCCTGGCGGCCCTGTATCTTACTGCGCATCGCATCACACCGTCAGAAATACCCTGCTGACCGAGGTGCAGGGCCATGGATTGCCATTTTGCGACGCAGCGACACGCAGATTAACGGGCTCCGCTCTCCCGCGCTGAGCCGTGCCCGGAAGGAGAAACTATCGCTGACAAGCCGGATGCTCGTAATTTCATTGATACTTGTTAAGTCGAAGCAAACCTTTTACAGTCATGAATTCACCCGGCTTTTGGAAAATTTTTTGCATTTTTGCGGGATTGAGCTGTACAAACGGTATTGTCAATACACCGTTGCGGCGGGAACGTCTTAGACGAGACGAAATGATTATATATTTATTTGACTGTTTACCGCCGACGTTTCGTTCTCTTGCACATGACGGGCAGCGAAGAGTCGCTTTGCACAGAGACGGCCGTCTTTTTATTTAAAACGATGAAATTCCGTGGCCCGCGCATGTTGGGAACCAAGACATCGCTCCATTCCTTTGAGGAAATCGTAAGTGCGGGGTGCATACGTCACTTTAGGCGACGGAGACTGGAGGAATTTAGCCGTCACTCTCGCCACTGATGACAAGGGGCCCGAAAAATGATATATTTTATCTTAAGAACCTTCGAGCGCGAACTAAGACAGGGACGTCTATGTATATGTACCAACTAGCTCGTTTTTCAGTCTTCAGATATATTTTAGGCCGGTGCTTGGAGACTACCAAGTGGGCATGATTGGGCACATATAGAGGGCACTACTTACTCAGGTAGAGAATCTGGGGAGATGGAAAGTTAATCAACCGCTTGACGTCTTTCTGCGAAGCGGTCTAGTCTAGTCCAGCATGACATAGAAGCTGAACCTAGAAGAAGTTAGCGTCGCCCAGTAGCGCCATAACACATCCTATTAGAAGCAGCAAAATCGGTTCCCGGCAGTGTAATGTTTTAGGGGTCACGCATATTTACATCACCGCAGAGGGGACTATGGCCGCACCCGGGGAACCTTCGTTGAAAAGGTGCAAAAAAAGGGAGAAAATTGAGCGCATCGATGCGTTTTACGTGCGTTTCATTCCCTTGGTAGCCCTCGCCATAGGTCGGCAAAAAATGTGGCGCTTACTCAGACTCCGTCATGAAATCTGATTTGTCCTTAGGGCTTACTCAGACTCAACAATGTTTTAACGCGATAGCGTTAAAGAGCTCGTTTCGCAGACATTCCGGTGTCGGTGTCGGCGTCGGCGTCGTTGGTTGCGAGCGAAAAATCATCATCTTGGACGTGACCGAAAAATCGAGAAAGATGCAAATCAAATAAATAATAAAAATTTCCGGGTTTGAGTGAGGATCGAACCCAGGCCGTCTGCGTGGCAAGCAGGTGTTCTACCACTCAGCCACGCGTCTGCTTGGAAATACAGTGAAAATAACTTTCTCTGCTCGGAAATGCAGGGAAAATAACTTTCATGTTTCGCAAACGCAAGCTTCCTTTATATAGGCGTCGCAATATAACATGTAATATACCAGTAATATTGCGTGGTATAGCGTACAGTGCCATCGGGGGTCAGAACATGTGACTATCATAACGATTTCGTAGTTTAAAGCCGGCCACCCATTACAAAAGGCGCACACCTTACTGAGCGTATTCCCTTAAAACCACGTGGTGGTTGCATAGCAAGTATGCACGAAGTGGTTGAAGTACGCACTCGGGACAGGATATCGCTATCGCGTTCAACTCTTAAAGGCGAAGCTTAAGGGTCCCCCAATTTTTCCTCAACCGGACTCACTCGGAATCAGACTCACTAAAATTTTCCTCAACTGAACTCACTCGGACTCTAATTCACCAAAACACCACTCACTCGGGCTCACTGAGGCGCAAACTCACGGCTTGATCTGAGCCTGAGTGAGACGACTCACCAGTCCGTTAGTGTTAAATTAGCTTTTTCGATCGTGTTGTGAATGAACTTGAACACAAGTGTCTCGTATAATCGGCGCTCTACTTGACGCCTTTTGATCTCGTACCCTCAAGTACGAGTTATCAGCGGTTGCAATAGAGTAACGACGTTTTTATTGAAAGAGATGGCTCACACGATATAATTTTACGAAGAAGTTCCTCTGAAAAATGTTTGTAGGGAATGGTAGTCGAAACTCACGTCTCTGATCAATAGATATTGAGCTGGCGTATGAACTCTGGTGCGCTGAGGTATTCGTCAGTAGACGTATGTAGACGTGAGTATAAGTGTGAGCTAACATAAGGCTGATCGTAGTGCTGAGGTTGAGTAGGTAGGGCCATAGGCCGGCAAAAAATGTGTAGCTCATGGAGACTCACTCAATAAATACGTTTTGCGCGTGTATAGGGCTCACTCGGACTGAGATTCACCAAAGTATTCCTCAACCGGACTCACTCGGACTCTCTCAGACTCAGACTCACGGCTCCTTGTATTATTCGTTTTCGATGGGCATTACAATGTTTACCAGGATCCGGATCTCACCAGCCTGTCTAGAACTCTTAGCGCATTACGACCGTTTCCATAATAATGAAATAAGTACCTGGAAATTTACAGTTTTAACTAAATTACGTAGATTGTTCTTGTGTTATAGAACAGAGCTCTTTAACAGTTCACTATCTTTGCAGAGAATAGGTAGTTTTGTATATGTTATGCTTGTTTTTTTTTAATTCATAAAATCGGCAATGTTTTTTTTGTTTTTCGAAAGCGGAAATTCAAAGAGTTGGTTATAGGTGTTCGGATGAGCGCGCATTCATGAGAATGCAGGCATACAGCTCGCAGAACGCGAACTAATAAATGTAACTACTGCTTCATAAATGAACTGTTCTAGTTTCATTTCGCACCGTCTTTATACCTTCGTGATTCATATGGCGTAGCGCAATGCGACAGAGAAAGGGAAGAAGGACAGACTAAGCGCTAGCTCGAATGTTAGCGCTGTGTATGTGTCCTTTTTCTCTGTCTCTGTCGCGTCACACTACGCCATATTATTAATAGAGAGTTTTAGTATAGCGGGAAACGCTTACGTTAGCGTTAGCGTGAGTCTCAAAGCTAACGCTAAAACGGAACGCGCTGCGTGGCAAACAGTGGTCTTTTAGTACAGCGGGAGGCATTCTCGCAAACGCTAAGGATGGATGGATGGATGCTATGAGCGTCCCCTTTATAACGGGGCGGTGACATGTCTGCCACCAGGCTCGAAAAAAAACTTTCTTTTTATGTTGGCCTCATGCCTTATCTAACGCAAGCGCATACGGCGCCATCTAGAAAAAAAACACTAAATGCACTGTAGAATCCACAAGTGCGCCACTAACTCGAGCTTCAGGATCCAAAGTCACCACTGCTGCGTCTCCGTGCTGCATTTGGTTCAGTGTTGTGTCTGGCGCCCCGAAACACATCACTTTCTTTAGATATATACCGCAATGGAGTATTCTTCAAGACCCTGTAACCTGCCTTGGATTGACATGTGGCCGTGTTTGCCTTATCTTGGAAACAGGTGAATGAATACAGCGTCGCCATCTCTGCGCGGCTACCAAAAACATGAGCGAACCTCGTAAACAAATTTTGTTAGGCCTACTACACCGCTAATCGACAACGTATCTCGAAAACAGAGCTATTGTATCGGCAGTAAACGGCTGGCGAAGCCTCATTACCCAAATATAAATCAAGTGCGAGCATTATTTAGGAGTGAATGAGCTTAATAATGCAGGGCGACGATTCGAAGTGGACGGCTCTCGCTTTAACAGACACCGTCATCTTGCCTTACGTACGTAATCTCTTGCGTGCGTTAGCGTTGAAGGCTATATTCCAGAAATAGCGTACGTACGTAAGAGCTCGGGCTACGTTTACGTTCTGCGCATGCTCATGTGGAGCACGCAACGCTAACGCTAACGCTAAATCCTTGCGTTTGCTGTTTCCCGCTATAATAAACTCGCTAATTATGAATCGTAACCAACTAGCCCGGCAACGTTTCTTGGCCAATTAATACCTTCCATTCGCGTTTCATTTTTACCTGCACCCCTGAAAGTGCACAACATTGTCAACATGGCGCTGCATAGACCCAAATCTGTTCTGTCCTCACCGGTTGACAAACAGCCGAGTGAACACAAAACAGGACACTTTTAAGGATACAACAGACTTTCAAATCATCCCTTATTTGTACATCGCCAGTTCTTATGCTGATTTCAGTGACCATACTCGTGTCGCTTAGCAAAATGTTGTACAGGTCATAGTAACGTCCATGATGAATCGTGCGAGAATGAGCACACATACCTGGTAGTCGCGAAACATATGTTCGGCGCCGCCATGAGCCACGTAACAGAACGCATAGAAAGGGACCACCTTTCCTGGTATCACTTGGCCCGCATACGTGGCCCGCCCCACGTAGGTGACATCCCCTCTCATGTCATCACCTCCAGGCACCGCGTTCTCCGGGAGTTGGTCTCCGTGGCACGCAACCCAGTGAAATTCGGGCTTGTATTCACTCGCTGCGTAGAATACGGTGTTTAATGAACACTTGAAAAACATGAGTACTTGAGGTTAATTGTTTTCGTTGCCAAACGTGATAAAGCTTGTTAGTATTCTTAGATTTCATGAAAATGTAATAAACGAATGATAAATTACAAGTCTGACAAGAGACAGTTGCGCAAAGCTCTGCTCACGAGGCACCAGGTCCTTTCAGAGGCGCTATCCTTCCAGAAGTGTTTTGCGACCCACATCGATGCAATACTTCAGAAATTTTATTCAATGGATTGAGATCACGCAGGTTATCACTCACATGACTTCATTATCCAACTTCAAATTGAATGTTCAGCTGTTTTGCCTCCCCGTCCACGTTAGTCTACTATATATGTTTTCATTTTAACATATGGTGTAGTAGCGCAAATTCGACGGGGACACAGAGGACAAGAAAAACACGACACTCAATACACTCGCAACTAATTTTATTTCAGAAGCAGCACTTCATATATAACCCAAATCCCTAGCGACACAGAAAAGAACTACGAACATAGAATCATTGCCAAAAAAAACCTTTTTTCAAGTGATAGTGTACACGGCAGATAAGCTTATACACCTTTAGATGATATAACAAAGACCGCGCTGGGTATCATTAAGGGGTACTGACAAAAAAAACTTTGGTCTCGCGTTTTTTTGCTGCAATGTGTTGCTAGGGGCCTGTTAGTGATAACACGGCACCTCGTTTGCTGCAGCGCGCGACAGATATTTAATTACAGGCTCCTCATTACCGACCAGTCTCAGTTTCGGTTTCCAGAGAGCTCGAAAAACGACAAGCCGCCGGGTGCAACTATCACCACCTAGCGTGCGCAGCTGCTCGATCACGTCAGCACACAGAACTGTGACGCACTTCCGCACGGTCTGCATCAAAGTCCTTTCGAATAGGAAACGGGACAGCAGTGTCGCCAAACACAAAACTTTCAACGCGTGCGCCGCGGCCACGGACTCGCGACCAGCCGCCGAGAAGTATAGACTGCTGGAACAAACGCGGCAAAAGAAATGGCCGCTATGACGTCATCATAACTTGTTGCAGCGTGGTCACGTGAGGGAAGTAGGGAGGTCACCGAGGGTCACCTCTGATGGTGTTACCGCGAGGGCGCTACCGCGAGGGAGTCGATCGCTCACGCAAACTTCAAAATTAATTTAAAATACCTTCCAAGCTATATTCGCTGTTGATATTTTGCAGATGATGTACACATGTTAACGGGAATCGAACCCGCAGGCTGTCTCGGCCGCGAAATTTTGTGTCAGTACCCCTTTAAGAACATTGGCGTGGATTTACACGTGCCTGAAACAGAATTTTAAACAAAAAGAAAGGAAACACGACCCATGTACACACGAATATCAAGCGATAGCATACGTCAGTTATGCTTAGACACTTTTGGATGAAAGAAGAAATAACAGCGCTGGGTATTATCAGACAAAAAAAAATGTTTGGCGGGAATTTACACGTGCCTAAATCAGAATTTGAAACAACATGAAAGACAATGTGACACATGAAAACACTAACGTCAATTAAAGCCCTTCGAGGAAGCTGGCTTCACGGTTACTTAACGACACTGATGACTGACTAATACCCAATATTGTCACAGCTCGACACTTGCTTCGCGCAGTTCAAACAAAAGGAAAGACGCACGAAAAGAACGCAAAAGTATAGACAGGACGAGCGCAAACTAACTGTCACAGGTGTTCACTCTTTTCGCAAATGCAGCCGCTGCAGCGAGCAAAGTGACCTTCGTGCAGCCTATAGCTACAACGCAAACTTTGCAGGTGAAAACACAAGACGTACAAAATTCCCCCCTCAAGAGATAAGCGCGCGAGACGGGCGACAACGCCCTGTATGTCAAAGTACAAGTCGGAGGCGCACACCGCACCTTCGGCGAAACTCCGGGGTTTTAGAATTGGAGACCCTAGGAGCTAGGGGGGCCCAAGAAATTTGCGAGCCGCCAGGGCACATGCTGCGTAGAACGCAAGCCACCCTGAAACTATTGCGATCGCATTGTCCCAAGACCCTGTAGCACACTGTTCGCTTGGCAGCGGCACATGTAGCCACGGCTCGCGTTCTTAACTGGCGTCGATTCTGGTCACAATGTATAATACATACTGTGATTCTGGTTCAGCCATCTCGTTTCTTCTCTCCTGTGGCATAAGCCTACAAGATCCAATGCGTTTTCATGAGCGCGCGCCACCACGTCCCACGCGGCGCTCTTCTTTTTCTCTGGCCGACTCTGCTGCGGAGCGAGGGGTCGCAGGATTGTATCCCCGGTCGCTTGCTCTGAAAAATTGTCTTCGGACTTATTTTTATTCGTGGCTATTGTGTAATATACATATATATAGATATACGGGACATGGTGGCGACGGCGGCGGCTAGAACACACCGAGAGTGTCCTAAACTACTATCGCAATAAAATGCTTCCTCCGTAAATCCGTGGTCCTTGTGGTGCTGTAATGAGGGGACACACCCGGAGCATGTGCTTGAAATCGCTAACCCCGCCGCAGTCGGGAGACATAGGGGAGACATCCGTGTAACTACTACAGATGGAGAGCGTAGGATACGAGATCGTTTGCCTGAGAGTCACGGCCTTAGGCCTCGTGAACTTTCGATGTGGCAAGGTGAAAGTCTTCAGACTCACCTCGTAGTGGCCAGTGATCTCGTTTAAGGTGGAGAGAATGTTCCTGAAGTGGGTGGCGGGAGGCGCCGGCCTCCGAAAATGTCGGACCAAGCCCGTCGTTGGTCCCACCCGGCACACCGGCTTCCCAGTGCCCGGAGCGGCAGGCAAGACCTCGCGCTCGGGTCATTACCCATTGGCTAGTCCTCCTACTTTGGCTAGTCCTCCTACTTTGGCGCCCTCGTGCGCCGGGAACCATGCAATGACGTGATGAGTAAGCATCTTACCTCAAGTGCCCTACCAACCTCCTCACAAATAGCCCCGGTTGGGAAAGCTCAAAGGGCGGATCTCGAGTTCGTATAAATCTCTTCCCTGTCCGACCTACGGAGCGCCAGAACAAGGGCCAGCTGCTCGGCCTTGCAAGCCGACGGCGTCCTGATTGACGCGGTCGATAATACTCGGCCCTTTACGTTCGCAGCGTTAGCAACAAAGCGAGTGGAGTCGCCTTCGTACTGGGCCGCATCTACAAAACATGACTCTGCCTCGTGCGCATGCGGGTACCGCAGAAACGCAGAGGCGTGAGCCGTCCTCCTGCCAGTGTAGAAGGTTGGATGCACGTTCCTCGGAACGGGGGAGAACGTAACAGCCTGCCGGACACTATCCGAAACGTGAATGTTCCCATACCTTAACGTCATGATCCCGAAATTAGCCACGGTCCCCCCTTCCCGCCGCCGTAAACGAGACTTAGGCAATACGTGCGGACTGCTCATCTTCGATCACTTCCTCTAGTGAGTTGCGGACGCCGAGGCTTGCGGAAATTATTTGTGCTTGTGAGCATTGGGAGTCCTAGGACTCGCTCATTAGTGTCATTAGACTCATTACTCTTCCGCATGAGCGTGTTCACCTTGTCTTTCTGCCATCCCTGCATGGGAGTGACATAATCCACATGGCTCATCAGAATAGCGTGAAAGGAGCCTGAGGATATTATCTTTATGAAGCCCTCCTCTCCTGTTCGAAACCCTTGCAATGCGTCTGATTATTCATTCAGTGTGGCCTGTAAGCATATATATTGCACGCCCGTGCTGACGGTTGGCTTCAATGATCCTGCCTAGCAGTCGGAGAGAACGAACCCTTGGGACCTCGCATGCGGACGACAAAAAGAAAATAAAGCTATGTATATCAAACGGTTCTTCTCAAAGCCATCACACAAATACCAATGTATTAGATGTTATACAATACTACGTTTTTCTAGGATCCTGACTAGATCCGAGCGCCAGCTCCACAAAATAAATCCAGCGAAGAATAGCATAAAGAAAGAGATAAAACCATGCTTGTAGTTATGGAGCGCCTTATAACAGTTTCTCGTGTAACGTGCCCGTCCACTTACGCAACACAAGGAGGGGCGTGTAGAGCCACTGTCATTAGTTTTAGGTTCCACGAGTCAGAAAAAAAGTTTGCCTATCTTGCTGCTTCGGCAGACAGAATTGAATTAAAACTTTTGGCCCGTCCTGTATACAACGCGCTAGCAACAAGTACGGTGCAGTTCGACGGGGTACCGTCGCAAATTACCGAGAAATTTAAAGTGTTCCCAGACCTACTGGTCTCTAAACTTTTTACTCCGACTGTACGTACAGTCTTTGCGCCACGTCTTGTCATGAAGCGGCGACCTCTTCCTAAACTCATAAACGCCGGTACAGCGAAACCACAAACGAAAAGAGAAACCATGATTAGCTGCCCAATGTAGTGCGCGCATTACTTTTGGGGCACCTGTACCTAAAGCTAAGTACACGGGCCTCTACCATTTCGCCTCCATCGCAATGTGGCCTCGGCAGCCGGGATTCGACACAGCGACCTTCGGGTGACCATAACCACGAGACCACCGAGGCGGGTGTGTGTGCGTAAATGAGCTCAATATGATCAATCAAATATCAATTTAAGCGAACTTTAATACAAAGGGGGCAGAAAGCCTTGAAGTTAGCGTGTATGTATAGGTGTGGTGGAGGCCAGAGGGGCCCCCCATCTGTGGACGGTAAGTCTCGGGTATAGCGAGGGACACTCCTCAAGGAACAAAAAAAAAAAGGCTAGGAGTTTAATTTACCAAGTCACCCAGTTCTTAAAATGCGTGATGCCATTTCATGGAGCTTCCGGAAGTAATTATATTTCCTATCACCGCACCGCAGTTGCCTTACAATTTTATTTTGATGCACTAGACCTCAGTGGTGGACTTTCCAAGCGCAAGACGAGAAAACTTGCATTTGAGTTCCTAAGAGATTATTTATAAACACATGGTCCGCATCGCCCTCAAAAGTGTTTAAAAGCGTCAGTATAGTAGAAAATAGGCCTCTATTTATTCTCACACCCCTCCTAAGATTCCCATGTAACCATTGTTTTAGTAGAACACTCTAGCTCATTATTTCTCTGCGATTGTAATACGGAATATAAATTTTATAAATTTTTCATTATTTTACTTGTTACTTTTTAACCATCTGATGATCAAGTAAAATCTGCTCGTTCACTACTGTTACAGTAACTGTTTCACTTTGTATGGGTGTATGTAAGCTATGCTACTCGTCGGTTAAACATGCTTGCGCGGCGGAATGTCGATGCAAACAGCGAAAAAAAATTTATAGAACAGGGATCTCTACTGGAGCTCCCCAAAAAGAAACCTTTAGATTAACAAAAAAGGTCATGTCATTCTGCTGACAGAGAGATACGAATGATCTAAACACAGTGAGGTCAATCAAAATTCAAACATCGGGTTTGCTACCCTACACCACGACATGTACATGCCACCCTGCACAACGTGAAGGTATGCGGTTTCTGAAGATATATCAGCAAAAACTTTAACAGTGCTCTCTAGTACGCAATCTTGGGCACTGTCTCCAGTGCATATACACTTTGGCTCTGGGATAGTGTGACATGTGCTACAAAATCTTTCAATAGACCAATAATATAGCACAAATATGAAGTCTTCAGTTTCGCCTGCAACAACCGGCATATTAATGTAAAAATATAAGGCACAAAAGCGACAAGCTTACCTCCGTAGTCTGCCATTCTTCCTGGTCGATTTTGTGCTGTATTGGAGTGAACGCTACAATAGGGAAGAGCTTGCAAAGTAATCGGCTGATCCATAACGTCGTATTGTTCCGACACAAGGCGCAACGATTATAAATAGGGCTATCGACCAGCAGAACGCGGAAATTTCTCCAAATTAATCATGTTATTTCACCTTATTTGGTGGGTGTTTCAGCATGAGGTGACAGGACGTTTGTTTATCATCCCATTGTTCACAGTATTATACGGCTGTGCAATCCTGTCACAGGGTGAATAGACGCGAAATGTACACCCCAACCAAGGACAAATGATTGACCGTAGTTGCATGCGAGCTCTTGGACCGATCAACCGAAGCGACGAGCTCGGCTATGATTTACTTTGGTGTTATCTTATGGTGCGATGACTAAAAACACATAATTTAGCTTTTAGAGATGTAGGTAAGAAAAGGTGCTAAATATTTCAAAAAATATTTGCAATCCAGCGTTCACTGTAAAATGAGTGGTTATGAAGAAAACAGCATACCTTGGCAGGTGCATGCACACACCTTATAATTGTCATTTTTATGCATTTTACAACGCTATATACGTCTTGACTTTCACGATGTTGAGAAGAAAGCAACTGTTCACGGGCAATGGATGGATGTGCCCTTTTTTCTCAGGAACAGCCTTACGAGGCCTACGTATAAGGAAGTCAACGTTTCAGTTTAGTTTAAAATCATCAGTACTTTTAATTGTACTGTAATAATGACGAGGTAAAACGAAATAAATTATAGCGGAAGAAAAGCTATTTCTCACCTCTGGACATCGAACCCACATTAGGCGCTTGTGCATTCGGTCCCCATATGGAGCGAGTTGTCTTTTCGTCCACTTTACCTATTTTTAAATTTTATAATTACTACAACTCATCTGAAATTAGAAATCACAATCACTACCTTTTCCCTTACTTCATACATGCATATTTTACGTCAATTGTTCCAACTTTGACGCTGATTTTTTTTGCGACATGTTTGAAAAAAAAAGGATTAGTACTATCTGTCAAAAGCAAGACGTCTTCCTCGAAAATATATTTCGCGAAAAAACAAATTTCAGCACCCCAAGCCGTATGTGAAATTTTTTCGAGTTATAGTTTCGAGCTGTCCGAAAAATTTCACATATGGCTTGGGGTGCTGAAATTTTTCGGAAGGCTTGTATTGTAACTCGAAAAATGCATTGTGAATAATTAGTTCTCCTTATTAAGACATTTCTTCCACAGAGAATGTCACAGGCTTTACAACTAAAATAAGTGTTATAAACTTTTACGCCTTGGTATAGATTTTTTTAAATCAACTTAAATGAGAAACACGGTTTATATTCGAGATTTCTCGCAGAAACATAACTTGTAGCTTGACGTTATAATTTTGATCAGCCTGCTGTCACGATACTTAGATGAACGTCGCGTTAAATGGCGTGTAAATTTAGCGAGCGACAAACTTGAGAAAATGTTAGTTTTTGCCGACGTTAAGACCCCAACTTAAACTCGAGCCATTCAAAGTAAAACTACGACGCAACGCACTTATTGGCAACATGAATTATCTACAGTGTGAGAAAAGTTTATGAAAATATGTTTTGTTTTAAGCGAGAAAAAACTGTTTATGTTGTGTTCTACTGCTCTGCAGGCTTGCGTGTGTTTCCTGTTTGTATTACTGGTAAGCGCAACTTTCGCGGACGCGAGGCTTTGCTCACTCACTGTATGAACGTCCACGCTGCACGATCACGTTCATTACGCTACATAATTGCTTGCTTACTCAAGTTCTTTACTTTCTAGCCTTAGCCTCGGTCAAAATTCAATACGAACGCTACTACAGCGCGTTCAATCAAGTACACCGCTGTCCGCTCACGGCCTGCAGCGTGTCATGATGTAGCACTGCTAACTCGTGCTCACCTAATTTAGTTCTTTTCATTCACCCTCCCCCCCTCCGCCCTCCCCCCCCCTACACATATATATATTCTTTGTACGTTTCGTTCTGAATTTTATTTCCTTCATCCTAGCATTCAATTACGCCTACACTTTTCTAAGCTTATTCCGTCCAGCAAGCTGATTTCTCATGGCGCCATCAGATTGATGACCGATTCCCCGAGGTAGGTTGCGCCAAATGTCTCAGGAACATCAACAACAACATGAAATAACCGAGCAACACTGCTTTTCCCCCCTATTTAGTGTGGCAAACCAGAGCACGATAACTCTTGTAGGCCTGTCTCCATTCCATTACTAAACTGCTTCTACTACGAGTACTACCAAGTGTGGAGGTCTGTTTCTGCTGTAGGAGGGACAGGGGAGATATGTTATCCGCACCTTTCGGTCAAGGTGAAACGTTCGAGGGAAATATTTAGTTAGTAGCATCTTGGCTTTACGAATAAGGAACAAACATAGTTTAGGGATTAGCGTGTTTAAACTTTCCGTCACATGAAAACACCACAGTGCTCAAAAAGCGGTGGATATAGACGTGTTAATAGATAAATAATTGACCTCAGCTCTTCCAGCGAATTCACTTTGGTAGATGTGCGTAAGCGGGGCAGCAGCTTCAAAGGTCACGTCAACAAGCAACGAGATTATCTGTGTAATTGTATGTGCACAGCTGGTGAGTGCGACTGTGATGGCGCTAACAAGAACCGATAAAAACGCGAACACCTTTCTCTCGAAACAAATTGAAATACTGCAGGAAAGAGCAATTATCCGGATCTATTGTACTTCCGCACGCGCGCGCACGCACACACACACACACACACACACACACACACACACACACACACACACACACACACACACACACACACACACACACACACACACACACACACACACACACACACACACACACACACACACACACACACACACACACACACACACACACACACACACACACACACACGCACGCACGCACACGCACACACGATGATGATGATGATGATAAGATGTGTATGTGTGTAAACTTGTCAAGACATGCTATTTTCGCAATAACGATACCTCATTTTATAGTAAACGCTGGATAGCAAATATTTTTTTTAAATGTTTAGTATTTCGGTATACATTTGTATCTGCCTTACTAATAGGGGCAAAAACTAACTTCCGACTTTCTTGTCATCGCGCCGTGACATCACACGCAAAGTAAATCATTCGCTGAGCTATTAACATCGGGTGATCGGTCTATGAGCTCGCATGTAACAATGAATAATAAAAACGAAGTCTGATGTGTTTGCTTATTGGCCTACATTTCATGGCTCCTGACCCTGTGACACATTTTTCCAGCCTTTTGATGTTATGAACAGTGGAATGATAAACGAACACATGGTCTCCTCATGGTGAGTGGAATGATAAACGAACACGTGGTCTCCCCATGGTGAAACACCCTCGAAACAAGCACGTGAAGGTCGCATGTCGTTCGATTAATTTCGGAATAAGTTCCGCGTTCTGCTGGTCCGTAGCCCTATTTATAATCGCTGCGCCTTACGTGAGAACAATGCGACGCCGTTCATCGACCATATTTTTTACATACGCTTCCCTTTCGTTGATTTCACTCTAGTACAGCACACGACCGGCCAGGGAGAATGGCGGACTACGGAGGTAAGCTTCTGGCTTTTGTGCCTTATATTTTTGCATTAATATGCTGGTTGTTGCAAGCGAAACTGAAGATTACATGTTTGTGCTGTATTTTTTCTATACTGAAAGATTATGTAGCACATATTTTACACTATCCCACTACCAAGGTGTATGCGCACTGAAGACAGTGTCCAAGGTTTTGTACTATTAAATCTGCTGCCGTTATATCTACAGCAACCGCGTATCAGCATGTTGTGAAGGGTGACATATACATAGGGTTGTGTAGGGTTGCAAACCCGATGTTTCGATTATGGTTGACCTCACTGCCCTTGCGGCATTTGTATCTCTCTCTTCGCAAAATAACATCGTCTTTTGTGTTATTCTGAATGTTTTTACAGCGTAGCTCTTATTGTCAAGGTTTTCCATCTGTCAGAGATAGTAAAATTGTCATCATCATGAGCCAGGACGCGCTCAATGACCCCTCAAGCATTCTGAACAGATGGGTAACAAGAGAAGCTTAAACGGTGCCCATCAGTTCTGCAGTAGCCCAGTCATGTGCGATTTAGTGCAAGCTTCGCAAATTTTTTTTTCTGAGCCCCTTTAAATAATTGTGTTTGATAAAATTTTCGTTGCTCTTTGCTTAGACGTCCCACTGCGCAATTACAATGAACCGACGAGAACAGTAGAATAGTTGACATGTTCCCTAATAAATTAAAACATTTACGGTCATTATAGCCAACGACCAATTTTTACTTGATCATTTCTTAAAGTGAAAGATGCAGCAAAGGAAATTTATATTCTGCGCAATAGTTACTGAGGAAGAATGAGCTAAAACTGGTGCAGTAACACGCTGGTGTCACATAAATTTTAAAAGAAGTTTGTGTTAGAATAATAGAGGCCAATATTCGGCTATACTGACACTTTCAAACCTTTTGAGGGGCAATGCGGATCGTGTGATTGTATATCATCTCTTAGGAAGGCAAACTGCAAGTGGCCCTGTCCTCCAGGAACCGTCTTTCTTTTTCACCAAGATGACTGGTGCTGCCCACGGGCTACATGACTCTTCGACAACACCCTTCTGCAGCATATCCTGAACTTGTTCGGCGATAACGTTGCGCTCCGACGATGACACTCGGTAAGGTTTTTGCCGGATCGGATGAGCAGTGCTTGTATCAATCCTGTGCTGAGCACGAGAGCACGGTAGAGATAGTGGTTTCTCAATCTTGGCAAAAGTCAAACACAGAAGAATGTCGTCCCAACAGGTGGAGTAATGTCTGCTGCTCGTGTGACCGTAAATACTTGCTGATCATGCTCAAAATCCTTGACTCGTTGGAGCAACTGCGCTCGCAAGTGACTGACAATTCTTCCCTTTCGTCGTTGTTAATTGCTGCTATAGAATTGGCGGCGGCATCGTTGAACACTGCGAGCTTCATTCCTCGAGGGAGCGCAACCGGCATTGGTGAACAGTTAAGTGCCCACAGAAAGGTTGCTCCGCCATCAACCGATACAACACAACGAGGCACTAATATGCCTTTCTTAGCACATTGAACCGTGGGAGGTTCAACGATGGCATCAAAGACGGATGCGGGAGGGGCGGAAGCAAATACCGCAACTGATCTCATTGACCAAGGTGGCACTGTCAGTTCATCGGAAATAATCAAAGCGTAATCTGCGGCCTGCGGCTCATCAACAAGGGCGGGAACAATTTCACCGCTGACAGAAAATTCACCGGTTCTACAGTCGACAAAAGCGCCACAGTCTTGGAGAAAGTCGATGCCGAGAATAACATCATGGGTGCAACGCTGCAGTACCAAAAACTCTGTTGGGAACACCTTCCCTGCCAATATGACGTTAACGGCACAAACTCCCAGAGGATGAAGTATTTCCCCGCCAACACCACGAAATCTTGTTGATTCGTCCCAAGAAAACAAAACATGGCAGCCAATGCGATTCTTGAAGGAAAGACTCATGACTGAAACTGTCGCACCGGTGTCCACTAACGCGCTTGCACGAAAACCATCTATTAACACATGTATCTTGTTCTTGAACATCGTAACTGGCGGAGGCATCTGAGGCGAATCCTTTTGTGCGACCTCACCTCCATCGGTCGCGCCGGCTAGTTTCCCGGCGGCGGTGGTGGTGACAGCCGTCGTCCCGGTGAAGGTGAGCGGCGCAGTCGGGCAGAGGGAGGCGTCAAACTGCGGTCGGAAGCGGGAGAGCTGCTACGTCGATTCTCTCGTCGTGAGGTACTCCCGGAATAGCCGGGCCAAGGATCCTTGTTGTGACCATTGCCAGCTCGACGAAACGCTGATGGGGAATCGTATCGTGATATCTCTCGCTGTCAACGACAGAAACAAGCTATATGTCCGGCGACACCACAACGGTAACACACGGGAGACTGGCGGTACGCATTGTACTCCTGGAAGGCACTGCCCCGACGTGGTGGCACAAATGCATCTTCGTTCGGGTGTTGATAGGTGGTGGTCGGCTGGCAGGGATGGCTGAAGCGATGTTCGCACCTCGACTCTTGGTGGTAGTCATTGCGTTGTGGCCTCGCTGGCCTCGGCACTGGCCTCGGTGGTGAGCCAGACCTGTAGTTTTAGTCGTCGACGCCTGCAGCGGCAATGGACACATGATGGTGAGAGGGAAGCGGCATTGGAGTAGCTTCGTACGAGCGGGCGGGCGTGTCAGGGGAAGTCGGGCGAGCGTGTCGAGTGAGCTCTTCACGAACGATCGCGCGTATTGTCGACGCGAGAAACGACGTATATTCGTCAACATCGCAACGGTGGTCACATTCGGCAGGCGACCGAACTTTGGAGTAATGCACCGCATCTTCAGGGTCTCGAACGTGCGACAGTGGCGTATAACGTTGGTTACTGTGGCAAGGCTCTCTTTGCCAATGAAGAAGTGATAGACATCCTCTGCGATGCCTTTCGGTAGGTGGCCAACTTTGCCCTCCTCCGACATACAAGGGCTGACGGTCTTGCAGAGCTTCAATATAGCTTTAATGTATGTAGTACATTGAAAGGGCAAAGAAGAACGTGAAATTGAGGAAAGGAAAGAGAGGAAAGGGCAAAGAATAACGTGAAATTGTGGAGGCATACTTTATCAAGAAAAGCGGAGAAAAATGTATAAGCACACCGTAAATTTGCCTGATTGACAAGGAATTTAGTGTTTTGCGACGATGGTAAGAAAGATGATTGTGTATCTAGTTTTCACTGGGTGACGTTGTAGGTGATACTGATGTGCTGCACATGCTTTGTGAGGTTTCTTGGTGGAATGCTTCCCTTCAATAATGTCACAGTTGTTAGTTCCAGCAGTGTTTGCGTCTGCCTCTTTCTTGTTTCCCGTGCTTTTGCTGGCTTTTTATTCAAGTACGATAAATAATTTTACAGCGCATGCTGGATTGCGTATATTTCTTGAAATGTTTACGACCTTTCAGTAATATTATATCTCGGGCTTACTAATAGGGGCGAAATCTCACTTTTGGCTTCCTAGTCACCGCGCCATGAGATAACACGCAGAGTAAATCATAGCTGAGCTGTTGACGTAATAATAATATCTGGGGTTTTACGTCCAAAAAGCACGATATGATTATGAGAGACGCCGTTGTGCAGGGCTCCGGAAATTTTGACCGTCTGGAGTTCTTTAACGTGCACTGACATCGCACAGTACACGGGTTTATACCATTTCGCTTCCACCGAAATGCGACCGCCGCGGCAGGGATCGAACCCGTGACCTTCGGGTCAGCAGGCAAGCACCGTAGGCACTGATCCACCGGGGTGGACGAGCTGTTGACGTAGGGTGACCGCTCCGTGACCTCGCATTTAACCATGATCAATAAAAAAGAAATCTAATGTCATTGCGTATCGGCATACATTTCCTGCCTCCTGAACCTGTGGCACATTTGCGCTGCCATTTGGCGCCATGAACAATAGAATGATAAACCAAACGAGTTGTCTCCTCTATGTGATACACCCTGGAAACAAAGACGTGAAGGTCACGTGATGTATGATCAAAATAGGAATAAGTTCCGCGTTCTGCTAATCTGTAGCCCTATAGATAATCGCTGCACTCGGTGTCCCAGCAATACGACGTCGTTGTTCGGTGCTTTTGTTACCTGCTCATCTCTTTCGTTACTTTCACTCCGTTAACTGCACGCTATCATCCAGGAAGAATGGCAGACTACGGAGGTACGCTTCCAGTTTTTGTGCCCGATACTTGTGAATTATTATGCCAAATTGTTTCTGGCAAAACTGAAGACTTCATGTTTGTGCTCTATTTCTTGTATATATATTCCAAGATTATGTAGCAGATCTGTCACAGTATCCTACAGCCAAAGAGTATGTGCACTGAAGACTGAGTGTAAGGTTTTTTACTATTACATCTGCTGCTGATGTATATCCAGCAACCGCATATATACAAGTTGTGGAAGGTGACATGAACGTGGGGTGATAGGGAGTTGCAAACCTGATGTTTCAATTATGGTTGGCCTTACTGCCTTTGCGTCATTTGTATCTCTCTCTTTGCAGAATAGCATGGCTTTTGGTGTTAATCTGAGTTTTTTTAGCGCCCTTAGTAGTTACGCGTGAAAAAAATTTTCATTGGTTTTGACTTCAACATCCCATGGGGCAATTAGGATGAACCGACGCAAAGGGTGGAATAGTTTAAATAATCCTAAAAAAAACGAAACATTTACTATAACAGTGATGAATGAGCAATTTTTACTTGCTTACGTTGAAGTGAAAGATACAGCACTGAAAATTTATGTTTTCCGCAATAGTTATAGAAACAGAACGAACTAAAACAGGTCTAGTAACACGCCGGTGTCAAGGGAATTTTGAAATAAGTCTTGTGTTAGAATAACAGAGGCCTATTTTTTACTATATTGACAATTTTAGACCTTCTGCGGGTCGATGCGGAACGCGTGGTCATAAATGATCTCTTCGGAACGGAACAGTAAGTAGTCACCTGGTCCTGCTCTTGGAAAGTCAACCTGAAAACTTTAATGCGCCAAACATTATAACAGCTGCGGTGCTCTAACAGGAAGTATTGTTCCTTTTGGAACGAAACGGCATCATGTGTCACAATAAGGGGACGATTTAGATGAAGTCTCGGTTTCCTTCTTGACTGTCCCAGGAGGCAAATTCAATATTCCCGGAACTTACCCTTCCTAACCCCTCCCCCAGTCTCCACTGCACCCACATACATTCTAATTTCAAGGTTTTTGTCAAACATTCGTTGCCTCAATAGTGATCACTTTATGCTGGTTTTGTGATACGTGTTACTTTTATTTTGAGCCCATCTAAAAGAAATAAACTGCAATGTCGTAACACACCACTGCATGGCCGGCTACATGAAATTGAATACTTGCAATCATTTACACCCTTTTGAGTGTACACAATTTATCGCACACTTTTTACGGACAAACAGCTGGCGCAGTTAAATTACATTTTGGCAATGAGCTACATGCAATTATTTGCTTTGATGCATGACAATCTGCAAAAGGAAATACCGTCTCTAGCATATGCGTACGTCGCAGAATAAAGTTACGTACCCGCAATCATTGAAGCGCACCAGCCTCATGAATGCACATATTTTGAAAGGCAAACTTCAGGGCTCTGTATTCGCTTCATCTTAAAGTCTGTACTCATAAACAAACCTTATCATTACTTCGCGTTTTCCTTAGCAGTTTTCTGCCTGTTTTGGGCTTGACAAACGAAGCAGGCTGGTATTGACAAACCGATTTCGTAGTTATTTTTAAACGCGAAGCATTTCTTAGTGAACTTCGACGACTTTGAGCGTATCTATCTAGCTATCTCTATCTAGCCGCCTACGACTTTGTGCTCTCCTGGCCGTATCGTTCATGGGATTTGTATCAAATTTGGTACGGCATAACATGACTGTATGAGGAACATACATGGCGGGTCATATAATGAAAATCATGACTAACTTGTCACGAAAAGTATGATTTACATGCCACACTCATGGCACGCTCGTGGCCGTTTCGTTAGCTCGATATACACCAAATTTGGGAGTGAGTGACGTGACTGTATGGCGAACATAAATGACAGGCGGTAATATGCAAATAATGACGTGCATGTCATGAACAACATGATTTACTTGCCACGCTCATGGCGCGCTTGCGGCCGTTTCGTAAGCTTGATATACACCAAACTTGGTATTAAGTGACGTGACTGTATGACGAACACAAATGACAAGTGGTAATATGGAAATCATGACATGTCATGTGCGACATGACTTGCATGCCACGCTCATGGAGCGCACACGGGCGTTTCGTTAGCTTGATATACAGCAAATTTGGTATTGTGTGACGTGACTGTATGACTAACACAAATTACAAGTTGTAATATGGAAATCATGACATGTCATGTGCGACAAGACTTGCATTCCACGCTGATGGCGCTCTCGCGGCCGTTTCGTTAGCTTGATATACACCAAATTCGGCTTTCAGTGACATGACTGTATAGCGAACATAAGTGACAGGTTTTAACAAAAATCTTGGCATGCATGTCATCTACAACGCCATTTACATACGACGCTCATGGTGCGCTTGCGTCCAGTTCGCTAGCTTGATATACACCAAAATTGGTAGTACGCGACGTGACAGACGAACATAAGTGACAGGTCCTAACATGTAAAACATGACATGCAAATTATGTAAAGCATGATTTGGTCCTTCCTGGATGCTTCGCATTACATCGATCCCCACAGTGCGTGGGATCTGCCGGGTTTTTTTACCTTGTTACCGTTGTTGGGCCCTTATTACGCGTGTAGAGTGTACAGAAACTTTAGTAAAGCATAAGATAAGCATAACGTTGGTTTGTGAATACGGGCCTTAAAAGGCACTTCGGGAGCTTTGTATTGTTGGCACAGCATTGGTTACCTTGCTATTGTTTTGTTTTTCCTCTGCCATTCCACTGTACCGGCGTTTATGACTTTAATAAAAGTTTGTCGTGCCAAGTAACGAAACCTTGCTTGACTCATTTTTAAACCTTAAACAAATCTGCCAGCTAACATTGTCTTAACGAGCTTTTCTCCAGTGTATGGGCTTCTCCAGACGTAGAAGTGTTTAACTGTCTTAAAAACTTTGCTGCAATCAATGAAACTGAAGTACGAGGGCTCTGAAGATTATTTAAAAGTTTCAATCAAACACGTCATATTTCCACTGTGGCCTCTCGCACCACACCCCTTCTTAAAATATGCTTGCACTGTCACCATCGCTGTCTCTGTGTAAAGCTTCGGTGTTTTCTTTAATACATTGATTAGTGATTTATTCAGGCAAGATGTTAAAACCGTAGTTGTATAGTTTGATTAACATTTCGCGTAGGCCTTTTTATACAGCTTTTATCAAGGTATTCCTTGTAGTCTATTGATCATTCAGCTGCTCCCCCCAATTTGCCGAATAGTGTCCTGATGACCCTGATTGATGCTTGTCCGAGTGTCATTCTGTGAGTGTGTCATCTGGCTAAACTGCATTGTCATTCGGTAGTTGCTGTGTGGCCTGTCCTAATTCACCTTATTGAAGGAATACACAGCGCGAAAATACGAGGACGAGCAAAAAAAAAGAGCGCTGGCTTGCAACTACAAGTTTCATTTTGTAACGAACAGAATAAATAGCATCTGGAAAAGCATTATAGACAACCAACACGCATGCCGAGGCAACAAAGGTAGCCAAAAACCTGAGTAGCAGACTAGACATGAACATGACGCAAACCATCACCGAGGTATGACACTTCTACCTGCGATAACGCTACAGAAGTTTGACTGATGCACTTGTCACCTTCCAGTGACATGTAAAAAGCCTCCATGATTTATCGTGTGCACTGATCTGTTGTTTCTTTTGCTCGTCCGCGTATTTTCGCGCTGTTTATTCGTTCAAGATGAAAGCAAATCAACTTGCCCAATTAATCATTCTGATGTTGATTCACCTTCTCAGATTGTAGTTTCTTCTAGCTCATGCGCGAAGTCTACAGAAGGCTTGTGCTCAGTTTCATTTTGCCTAAACATTTTTATGTATTCTTTCGACATTTTTATAATGTATCCACCCCCACCCCCCATACATCGTTTCTTTTTTCTTAGTAACTACGCTGAATTTGGGTGAAAAAAAACTGTGATTTTTATTACTTTGCCGGAGATGTCGCATTTTTTCTTCCGTTCCAATTTAGCTCCATCTTTCTGTTACACTTTGAAGAATACTAAAAATAATGATCAAGCTTGATTAAGTTTGAGAATGAAAACAACTAGCCTCACTGTGGCGGAAAAAACGCAATGGAAACTGACCAATGAACACACAGTACACAGCGGTGACTATCAACGTAGTAACGTAATTAAATAATAAAATGAGTTGATAGCGCTCTGTCCTGCGTGTTCATTGTCCTGCTTTTTTTTTCGCTTTTCTGCCGCAATGAGCCAACTGGCCCACCTAAGAACTGTTGTGAATGAGCCTCACGTGTAAATCTTCTTCCAACGTTCATGAGACTTCGTATTCTGTACAATACTGCGCAGCGAGCGAATACAAGCCCCAATTTCGCTGGGTTGCCTGCCGCGGAGACAAAGTCCCGCAGAACGCGGTGCCTGGAGGGGACGACAGAGAAGGCGAGGTCACCTACGTAGGGCGGGCTGCGTACGCTGACGAAATCATACCCGGAAAGATTGTTCCTTCCACGGGATTCAGTTACGTCTCCCATGCTGGAGCCGAGCACAAGTTCCGCGACTGCCAGGTAGGTGTCCTTATTCATGCGTGATATGATGACGTTACTGCGACTGCAAAATCTTTTAGCTAATTGACAGCTGTATGGTCGCAGACACCAGAATGGGCACTGGTCCGAGCCAAAAAATTGGACGCTTTAAAGGTCATTTTGTTTGCCCTTCAAAGGGTCGAGTGCTGCGTTCGCTTGACTGTTCGTCAAGAGATAATGAATGATACGATAGATTTGATGCCGCGCAGCACCGTGTTTTAGCGTTTTTCACACTTCAAGTGGTCCAAGTAGAAAAGAAAACACGAAGTGAAGGTATGAAGATGCCGTAAAGACAAATTGAAACCGTTAATTTATAAAGTAATAGTTACGTTTCTTAGCTCGCGCTCGGCAGATCATGTACTTGTACATAAACGCACGTTTATTCAAGCATCTATAACCAATAGTTCAAATTGCAGCTCTAATAAATATCGAAAAAGAGAATTGAAAAGAGATAACCTTTCTTTGTGAAAATGGTTATCTGTTGTACAATCATGTAGTCTAGCAGAAGAAAAATCCTAGTAATTTATTTAAAAATCTCACTTGCAGGTCTCATTTCATGACACTAGTAAAGGTCATGATAACATATTTAAAAATGAAAAAATTCGGCAGATCCCAAGTACCATGGGAATGGATGTTATGTGAAGCATGCGGAGGCAAGGTGACTGGGTTGTAATTTTTTAATTGAGGGAAACGTTACGAAATGACGCTAAAGATATGTACAAATGTTGTGCGCGCAGACATATGTTGAACAGTCGCATATGTTTCATGTAACCAGTTGTTTAGAGCTGCGTAACGATGCCAACAGACACGTGAGTATTACCAACACCAGAAGTGGTAAGCTGATATGTAGCACTTGTGCTTCGGAGGATGGTAGCCCTGGATAGTGCTTCGTGGACCAACTACAGTGGATGCCGCTTAAGTATACAGTTGACGTTAACCCGGCATGACGCATGCCTCATAGAATTACAAATGTTATGTTTATAAAATAGGATAGCCAGAACTGCAACCAGAATTGACGTTTCACCAACATTACCCCGCTACCACACAGCACATCTTCTGTGACTGTCCTCGCTACAATGCGCAGAGAACATGACTAGCAGCCGCTCTAGCTCTGATAGACCAGAGACCGATGACGGCAGAAACCATTCTGGAAAGTCGACCAGAGAGGTCATCGCGGGTGAAGGCGACGAAGGCAGTGCTCGACTTCTTAAAGCCACCAGACTTGCACCGGCGATTATAGACTTATGGCTGTGATGACAGTGAAGTCTGACTTTGTGTGTGCGTGCTGTCTCCTCTCTCTCTCTTTCTCCTTCTTTCAAAATCCCCCCATCCCTTTTCCCAGTGTAGGGTAGCATACCGGTCCTACTACACTGGTTAACATCCCTGCCTTTCCTTTCCCTCCTCTTCTTTCCTTCCTTCACCAACATTACGCCTGCATAAGGTCTCTTTCCAAAGCAGTTCCGAGAGCTGGCGTGGCTCTATGGTAGAATACTTGATTGCCACGCAGATTGCTTGGGTTCGATTCCTGCTGGGACCTTGATAATTATTATTTGCATTCGTCGGGTCAACGCTGCCGACGCCAGTTTTTTTTTTTACGCTCTCCCATTTAAATTACTCATGTTTGTCCTCGCCGTTCCTGGGTAGATATTAATTGTCAAACACCTGTGGCGCATACCCGCATACCTCGGCCCGTGGTAGACGGGTATGTGCCACACGTGTCTGCAGGAAACGGTTTGACGACGTACGCGACAGGATTTTCACGTTATTCATGTCATGACCAGCCAGACATATTCGTCAATACCTCTTACCCTCCCATACAAATTTTGGTCTACCCCAAGTTAAGGAGGCGATCACGAGAGCACCCAGACGTAGGCGGCTAGATAGAGATAGATAGATAGATAGATAGATAGATAGATAGATAGATAGATAGATAGATAGATAGATAGATAGATAGATAGATAGATAGATAGATAGATAGATAGATAGATAGATAGATAGATAGATAGATAGATAGATAGATAGATAGATAGATAGATAGATAGATAGATAGCAACGCAAAAGTACTTACAGTACGCAAAGAAATGCTTCGCATTTAAAAAGCCGGCAGATCCCACGCACTGGGGGAATTGATGTAATGCGAAGCAGCCAGGAAGGAGAAATCATGCTTTACCTAATTTGCATGTCATGTTTTACATGTTAGCACCTGTCATTTATGTTCATCATACAGTCACGTCGCGCAATAGCAATTTTGGTGTATATCAAGCTAGCGAACTGGACGCAAGCGCACCATGAGCGTGGCATGTAAATGGCGTTGTAGATGACATGCATGCCAAGATAGATTTTCATGCTTACTACCTGCCACTTATGTTCGCTATACAGTCATGTCACTCAATGCCAAATTTGGTGTATATCAAGCTAACGAAACGGCCGCGAGCGCGCCATGAGCGTGGAATACAAGTCATGTCGCTCATGACATGTCATGATTTCCATATTACCACGTTGTCATTTATGTTCGTCATACAGTCACGTCACTCAATACCAAATTTGGTGTATATCAAGCTAACGAAACGGCCGCGAGCGAGCCATGAGCGTGACATGCAAGTCATGTCGCACATAACAATCATGATTTCCATATTACCACTTGTAATTATGTTCGTCATTCAGTCATGTCACTCAATACCAAATTTGGTGTATATCAAGCTAACAAAACAGCCGCGAGCGTGCTATGAGCGTGGCATGCAAGTCATGTCACACATGACAAGGCATGATTTCCATATCACCACTTGTCATTTATGTTCGTCATACAGTCACGTCACTCAGGTGGTCTGCGTGCGTAGCCATAATATAACTGCTTATTTGGACGCGGATTCATAGTAGGGGTTGGCACTCTAGGACGAGGCGCATAGTTGTAGGCATCAAGGGAGGCGGCGTTGATAGCCGTCGCGCCAAAGTCGCAGATAGGAAAAGGGTCTCGGACATTAGGTGTCGGTAGAGAAGCCGCCTCACGTCGGTCGAGCTCTTCGCGCACTACTTGCCGAATCGCCGACGCGAGGTCCGATGGGGCTGGAAGCACGTCGACACTGGCGACATTAGTTACGTTGGCGAGGCGGCCAAACTTTGGTGTAATTCGTCGAGCTTTCAGGGCTTCAAATGTACGGCAGTGCTAATGACGTCACTTACAGACTCCAGACTATCTTTTGCGATGAGGAACTGGTAGACGTCCTCTGCGATCCCTTTTAGAAGATGACCGACTTTGTCCTCTTCTGTCATTCGAGGGTCCAGGGCCTTGCACAACTTGAGCACTTCCTCGATATACGTCGTGCAGGTTCTGCAACTTCTGCCACGTCGTCAGGCTTTCTTCGTGGTTTTCAAACCACACAGATGCGGTTCCCTTAAGAAAGAGACCTACATTGTTGAGCTGGCCGGTAGCATTCCAGCCATTAAACCAACTCGCCCGTTGGTAGAAGCTGAGCCATGCGTCGACATCTTCCCCAGCTTGTCCGGCGAAGGTTCGGGGCTCGATATAGGGCTGCCACGGAATACTGGAAGCAGGTTGCAGGTTGTCGTTGTTGCCGTCGGAAGCCATCGCAGGTGGCAGGCCAGTGATTCGTCGACTTCGGCGAAGCTCCACGTATTGCGCCTTAGCGGTCAGTGCGTCGTCGTTCGTCGGAGTCGCCGTTATCGTACCCAGCACCTCCACCAAAACTGTTACGATGGGGTGTGTTTATTAACGAATGAATAGCTAAGGGTCGCCGCGCCGACACCGAGTTGCTTCCAAGCCAGACAACTTCGTTCTCCTCTTCTCTCGTCTCACTGTTACCGCTTCAGCGTAACAATATGCATGTCATGTACAACGCCATTTACGTGCCGTGCTCATCGTGCGCTCACGGCCGTTTCGCTAGCTTGATATACACCGAAAATTGGTATTGCGTGACGTGACTGTATGACGAACATAAATGACAGGTCCTAACATTTGAATCATAATATGCATGTTATGTACAACGTGATTTCCTCCTTACTGGCTGCTTCGCATTACATCGATTCTCGCAATGCGTGGGATCTGCCGGTTTTTTTCTTCGAACGCGCGGCTTACTTTCAGTGTGATCGTGAGCACGCGATCGCACTGAAATCGGGGAGGACACCGCGATCACACATCGCGGTGACCTCCCGCGGAGGTTACCGTAACTATGCAGCTTAGGACCGTCAATACAACCAATTACGGTGACTTTGGGCATATGTCGCTGTAATTTGGGTACATAGCGCCATTTGTAGAAAGAAGAGGGAGCGATGTTTAGCTGATTTTAAAAATTAATTCTGAATTCCAGGCTGCGTGCTGCACTATAACGTTTAGCTCGGGTGTTCTCGGGAGCCTCGACTACCGATCGGCAGCATTTTCTTACCATGCTCAAAAAGTGTTGCAGGGCCCCTTTCAAAGAGTGGAATGACTCCTTTATAAACCTTGCTATAAACACCGGGGCCGCCCTTTTCAAAATTCGGTGGTGAACCATTTCCACAGGGTGATTTTTTTGCCTACACTTTACCTCCTTCAGTGGTTTTTTACTCGGTGCCTAATAGTTATTTAGCTTTTCACATTTTTAGCCCAAGTGTTTAGGACGGCTGTAGCGATAGCTTGATGCGGAATATAATTGCAACGGCTTTCGTGCAGGGACAGAGAGAAGCATACGTTAGCGATGCCTGTTCCATCTCTGGTGTTGTCGAGTAATTACCCGCCCCCCATAAATATGTATGAGATGCGTAATGACGTCAATAAATCTGCAAGTAATTAAGCGGTGTTCAAAAATGTGCTGTAACGTCCGCATCTTAGCGGTTATATGCGGTATTTGACAATATGCTTAAGACTTGAACTGATTTGTTGCAGGTGCTTGTGTCCAACGGAGCCCCCCTTGGCATGGCTGCCTGAATCCAGAGGCGCAGTGCCTAGTGGAGCGATACAGGGTGGCATTACAGACCACGGCGAGCCACTCTACGTTGGTCGAGCACGTCACAATGGCATGTACATTATAGGCAAGGTTCAGCCATCACACGGATGCGTTCATGTCCCTCATGATCGCCAAGAGCATTCCTATACTGAATACGAGGTCCTCGTCTGGAAAACTATCAACCTGTGACCAGAATGGAGGATGCTGGATGGAATTATGTTCCCCTTTAATCAATAAAGCGCGAAAGTGGAACAATAAAGTGGAACTACCATTGCATCTTTAACCTAGTATTAGAGATTATAGAAAGAACGGTTTTGAGACATGATTGTTTTCGCGCTGCCTATGGCGATGCACCAAAAAGGAAATTCACTATTGTCACCTGAACTGAATAGCGGTGTGCGACACAATAGCAACTAGATAACGCGAGGCGCCATAACCATATCTCTTGTCTTAATCTGAATAGTTCTGTTGATTACTTGTGTTTTTATTGTCTATGAATAGAAGATCAGTAATAAACGTTTGTTGTGAACAAGGCTGTTTATTGAGTGTCACTTTGCGTACGCCTAAACGAGACTAACCGTTCTCAAAGAACGAAGTATTGCGTTTTCGTCAAATACATTCGCGGAGACGGGAAGACTGTGTTGGGACGCGTGTACGCGCGGGAGAAGAAGACACAACCGCGCGGTGTGGATCCCAAACATCAACTGGTTTTATTCGGGTTCTCTGGAGGTTCCGGAGAGCAGCGGAGGGTGGCGCTGCCTGGCGGCTTGGCTTGGCTTGCCTACCGCCACAGCACTCCCCCCTTAGTGAGTTCCCGAACGGAGTTAAAGGTCCAGGCGAGTGGGTGCTCTTGATAGTCGCCCGCTGTGCGTCAGCCGGGAGGGCACCTCGTGGACTTGGGCGCTGGCATTGAAGCTGGGGGTCCTGGCGATGATTCCCTCAGTTGGAGGCAACACGGCCTCCTCACGGTCCATGTGTGCTGGCTTGGTGCGGTCCAACGACACAACCTCCTCACGGCCGCTTCTCTTGATTGTGAATTGTTTGTTGCCACGGCGGAGGACTTGAAACGGCCCATCATAGGGTGGCTGAAGAGGTCGCCGAACCGCGTCGTGTCGTACAAACACATATGGGCACGATGTGAGCTGTGGGTCGACGTGCACCACACGCGACCCTGGGGGCCGTGGAGGTACCGCGCGCAGTTTGCTCATGACGTTGCGTAGGCGAAGTGCATAGTCGCTGCAAGCTATGGATGCCTCCTCTGAGCCGCGCGCCAAGAGCTCTCCCGGCAGCCTGAGTGTCGTGCCGTAGACCAGCTCAGCGGCGCTGCAGCCAATGTCCTTTTTCAATGTGGACCTTACACCCAAAAGAACGAGTGGGAGGGCCTCCACCCAGTTGTGTTCCTCGGTTGCCGTGAGCGCAGCCTTCAGCTGGCGGTGAAAGCGCTCCACCATGCCGTTGCTCATGGGGTGGTACGCCGTCGTGCGTATGCGTGAGGTGCCCATGAGCTGAGTGATGGCAGTGAAAAGGGCTGATTCGAATTGTCGGCCGCGGTCTGTTGTTATCGTGAAGGGCACCCCGAAACGGGCTACCCAGTGGTACAGGAAAGCACTCGCAACCGTCTCGGCAGTGATGTCCGCGATAGAGATGGCCTCCGCCCAGCGGGTGAACCTGTCGACACAGGTCAGCAGGTAAGCCTTTCCGTGGCAGGGTGGCAGTGGGCCGACGATGTCCAGGTGGACATGATCAAAGCGAGAATCCGGAGTGGGGAGTGTTCCCAGTGCTGTCGAGGTATGGCGTTGTATCTTAGAGCGCTGGCAAGCTACACATTCACGTGCCCAGCGTCGGACTTCCCGATTTACGCCCGGCCAGACAAATCTTGCCGTCACCAGTCTTTGGGTGGCTCTAATCCCCGGATGAGACAGTCTGTGCAAGGACTCGAACACATGGCGACGGAGGCTCGCGGGCACGAACGGGCGAGTTCTACTGACGCTTGTGTCACAGCAAACCTTGTCCTCGGATCCGGGAACTGGGATCCACTCAAGATTCAGGGCAGTGGTCGCGGTCAACAGGTGTTTCAGTTCGTCATCTTCACGTTAAGCGGCTGCCAAAGCGGGAAAATCAACCTGTAGTGTGGGCATGATGGCGTTCACAGGATTCCGTGAGGGGGGCGTCCGCTACCTCGTTGTCGCCGCCTTTGACGTGGCGGATATCAGTCGTGAACTCTGATATATAGGACATTTGGCGCCGTTCACGTGCTGTGTACGTTCCACCGTCGGAGCTTAGCGAGCGCAATGCATAAGTAAGCGGCTTGTGGTCGGTGAGGACGAAAAACTCTACACCTTCCAGGAAATGGCGAAAATGTCGTATGGCGGCGTACACGGCCAGCAGTTCTCTCCCGAAGGTGCTGTGGCGGCGCTCGGTAGGCGTTAGCTGCCTCGAAAAGAAGGAAATCGGGCGCCAGATTCCCCCAACGAGCTGCTGTAATACAGCCCCAACGGCTGTATCGGAGGCATCCACCATTACGCTCTGCGGGACACCGGACCTGGGGTATTCAAGCAGTGCGGCGTTTGCCAAAGCGTCCTTGACCTCGCAGAAGGCCTTCTTCTGCTTCTTGAGACCAGGAGAGGGTGTCTGAGCCATTCTGTGAAGTGGTCCAGCAGGTCGTGGAGAGGTTGAAGGATCTGGGCGCAGCGGGGAATGAAACGGCGGTAGAAGTTTACCAAACCCAGAAATTCCCGAAGCTGGCGCTTGGCGGTCAGAATCAGAATCAGAATCAGGTCGGCTGCGGAAATCCCTGCACGGCTTCAACCTTGTTGGGTTGAGGAAGAACTCCTGAGGCGGAGATGACGTGTCCAAGAAACAAGAGCTGTCGCACACCAAGTTCGCATTTGGCCATGTTCACGACCACGCCATGCTCCACTAAGCGCTGGAAGACGATGCGCAGATGATTCACGTGCTCCTCTGGAGTGCTGCTGGCGACTAGCAAGTCGTCAAGATAGGCGTGGCAGAAGTTGAGGCCGCGTATAGCACCGTCCATGAACCGCTGGAATGTCTGACCCGCGTTTCGGAGTCCGAATGGCATTCGGAGTCTAGCGGCCATCGTCATCTTCATCGGCCGCCTATAAGTTATGGCGCGCTCAGGCGCATGTGCCTCGCTCCTCGTGCGGCGCGCTGCGAGGTTAGAAAAAGAAAATAAAGAATAGTCTTTTTCTGCTCCTGCCATCGGCCTGAACGGTTCCCTGGTCTTTCGCTCGCCGCCACACGCATTGTTATAGAGGACCTAACCTCGGTCCCTATAACGTGGTGATCTGGACGTGAGCGCAAGGCGAGCACTGCATCATGGACGATACCACGAACGACAGACCGACGATCGGCACAGAGGGCATCGCCACGGTGCAGGTTCACCTGCCGTCATTTTGGCCACAGAATCCTGCACCCTGGTTTACGCACGTGGAGGCCATCTTCGCCCTTCGGCGCATTACCTCGCAACAAGCGAAGCATAACCAACGCTGTCTCCGCGCTCTCAACGGAAGCGGTTGCGGAGTTCCACGACCTTGTGGGCGCGCCCCACGAAACCAACCCTTATGACCACTTTAAAACGACGGTGCTGCAACGCAAGTCTGTGTCTCTCCGCAGGCGTCTCCAGCAGCTTCTCAACGAAGAGGAGCTCGGCGACCGGCGACCGTCGGAACTTCTACGTCGCATGCGGCCGCTTCTCAGTGACTGTCGGTTGGACGTAAACAGCCCGCTGCAGCGAGAACTGTTCCTTCAGCGCCTGCCGCAGAACGTGGTTATTGCCTTGGCTACCGCGCAAGACGACTTGCCCCTCGACAAGCTGGCGGAGCTGGCCGATCGCGTCACCGACTATTCAACAAGAGGTACTGTGGCAACATCTACCGTTCCGCTTGTCCCAACTCGAAGACCGGCAGTCTCGCTTCGAGCAATTGATCGATGACTTTGCCGAGACAGTTAATGCACTACGGCCACCATCCCACCCTCGCCCACGAGACCGCTATTACCGTCGCAGTTCGTCTCCGAGGTCTCGCTCTCGTTCAGCTTCTCGTCGACCCGTATACTGCTGGTATCACAGCAACTTCGGTGCCAGCGCACGTCAATGTCGTCCCCCCTTGTCGCTGGCAGGGAAACATACCGCAGAGCCACTGATGGCGGCCAGTGACTCTTGCCATACGACAAGCCGCCTGTTCTACGTCACTGACAGGATTGCCGGACATCGATTTCTCGCGGACACATGTGCAGAGGTCAGTGTCGTTCCTGCCGTTCCACTAGACCGGCAACGCTCTCCGCAAACTGCGCCCCTTCAAGCGGCCAACAACTCTGCCATCAACACATATGGTCAGCGCTCTCTTACCATCGATTTGGGTCTCCGACGCACCTTCCGATGGGTATTCGTTGTTGCAGATGTACGCATGACCATATTGGGTGCTGATTTTCTGACCCACTTCGCGCTTAGTGTTGACCTCCGCGCACGTCGGCTCGTCGACAGGACGACCAGTATGTCTATACAAGGAATCCTCGCACCTCCAACGTCTACCACGGGAACGGCGCCACAAATACCATCATCTACGTTCGCCTCAATTCTGTCAGACTTTCCAGCCATCACGAAACCTTCCAACCTTTAGCTGCCGGTACGTCACAACGTCACACATCATGTTGTCACTACCGGCCCTCCAGTATATCGCCGACCCAGACGCCTCGCTGGTAGACCGCCTTGCCATCGCCAAAAGAGAATTCGACCACATGCTGCAACTGGGCATCATCCGTCCTTCGTCAAGCAGTTGGTCTTCAGCTCTCCACATGGTACCAAAACGTGACCCAGGGGATTGGCGCCCTGTGCGGCGACTACCGTGCCCTCAACGCGCGCACCGTCCCTGATCGCTATCCCCTCCCTCATATTCACGACTTCTCTGCCAACCTCGCGGGAGCGGTGATATTCAGCAAAATAGATTTGGTAAAGGCCTACCACCAGATTCCGGTTGAGCCAGCGGACATCCCCAAGACTGCGATTGTGACGCCATTTGGGCTTTTCGAGTACGTGCGCATGTCGTTCGGGTTGCGAAATGCTGCTCAGACATTCCAGAGGTTTATCAACGAAGTAACCCGTGGATTACCATTCGTATTCGCATATCTCGACGACCTCCTGGTAGCTAGTGTTTCCCCCCGAACAGCATTGCAGCCATTTGCGTCTGCTATTTTCTCGGCTCCAGGAGCACGGCCTTCTCATCAACCCCGTGAAGTGTGTCTTTGGTGTCGAAGACATTGAGCTCCTCGGACACCGCGTGACTAGCGAGGGCATCAGGCCGTTGGACAAGAAAGTTCAAGCCCTGCGCGACTTCCCTCGCCCAACATCCATGCGAAAGCTCCGCGAGTTCCTTGGGCTGCTCAACTTCCACCGCCGTTTTCTTCCCAACATCGCCCGCATCATCATACCGCTCACTGACCTACTTAAGACCACAAAAGCTCCATCCTCTCCACTGACTTGGATGTCTGACGCCGAAGCTTCCTTCCAAGCTACTAAAAACGCATTGGCAGACGCCACACTAGTGGTCCATCCTCTGCACGTTGCACCAATGCGCCTTATCACCGATGCATCTAGTGCGGCTGTCGGCGCGGTTTTACAGCAGTTGCAACACAACTCCTGGTATCCACTCGGGTTTTTCTCGCAGAAACTGAAACCTGCAGAAACGCGCTACAGCACGTTCGGTCGTGAGCTGCTGGCGGTATACTTAGGCATTCGACATTTCCGACACTTGCTGGAGGGCTCAAGCTTTCACGTCCTCACGGACCACAAGCCTTTGACGTTCGCTTTTCGCGGTAACCACGACACTTATACCGCACGAGAGATACGGCACCTCAACTTTATCTCCGAATTCACCGCGGACGTTCGATACATTGAAGGCCCGGTCAACGCGGCCGCAGACGCCCTCTCCCGTATCGACGCGATATCAGCGCCCGCACTGGACTTCGAAGAAATCGCCGCGGCGCAACTTACAGAACGTCGAACTTCAGGACATCCGCTCAACCACCACGTCACTGGCGCTGACCGATGTTCCCCTTCCGTTTTCTTCGGGCACCATCACCTGCGACGTGTCACGAGGCAGAACACGACCATTTGTCCCTCTCGCACTCCGCCGTCACATATTCAACAAGCTCCACGGCGCCAGTCATCCCGGAGTTCGTGCTACGCAGCGTCTCATTACGACCCGCTTTGTGTGGCCGAGTGTTAACTCCGACGTGCGGCGCTGGGCGCGTGAATGCCTTCACTGTCAACGCTCCAAGACAACACGACACACGAAATCACCAATTCACTCATTTCGTCCACCCGATGCTCGATTCGACCACGTTCACATTGACATCGTTGGCCCACTCCCACCATCTCGAGGTGCTCGCTACATCCTCACTTGTGTAGACCGATATACCCGCTGGCCTGAAGCGTTTCCTATCACCGACATAACGGCATTTACCGTGGCTTCAGCGTTCGTCGGTGGCTGGATCTCACGCTTCGGTTGTCCCAGTGTTGTTACCACCGATCGCGGCCGACAGTTTCGAATGCGATCTCTTCCGCGAACTGACATGCCTGCTTGGAGTACGCCATATCCACACTACCGCGTACCACCCATCGGCAAATGGCATGGTTGAACGTCTTCATCCGTCAACTTAAAGCCGCCTTGATGGCTCGCCAGGCTCGTTCGTCTTGGGCTGAAGACCTTCCTCTTGTCCCTCCTTGGCGTGCGCTCGTCTTTCAAGGAAAACCTCGGCTGCACGGCTGCGGAGTTGGTCTATGGTACAACATTGCGTATGCCTGGCGAATTTTTCGCGTCGGCTACTGTCGCCACGCCCTGAGCCAGACAGTTACGTCCAACAACTCCGTTTCCTCTTCTCACGCCTGCGTCCTTGCCCTTGTCGAGATGCATCGTTGACTGACGTTTTTGTCAGCAAGGACATGGCCACCGCGAGCCACGTTTTCGTCCGGCGTGAAGGTATCCGGCCGTCCCTTACGCCTCCCTACGACGGCCCATTCAAGGTACTCAGCCGGACAGAAAAAACTGTCACCATCGAGCTCAACGGACGGGAAGAAGTCGTAGCGATCGACAGAGTCAAACCGGCCTACCTAGCGACCGCGCCAGCGTTATGTGCTTTTAACCTCTTTGCCGCCGCTGATGAACAGGATTTACCCGATCGCCTGAGATCAAAGACTGTTTCTTGGGCACCAATGCATCACTGCCCTTCTCATAAAAGGGGGGAGCCCTCTAGCGGCCATCGTCATCTTCATCGGCCACCTATAAGTTATGGCGCGCTCAGGCGCATGTGCCTCGCTCCTCGTGCGGCGCGCTGTGAGGTTAGAAAAAGAAAATAAAGAATAGTCTTCTGCTCCTGCCATCGGCCTGAACGGTTCCCTGGTCTTTCGCTCGCCGCCACACGCATTGTTATAGAGGACCTAACCTCGGTCCCTATGTGGAGGAATTCGAAAAGTCCGAAAGGCGTAGCGATGGCGGTCTTCGGAACGTCCTCTGGGGCAACGGGAATCTGATGGTATGCCCGCACCAGGTCGATCTTCGAGAAAATAGTGGCACCGTGAAGCCTCGTCGTCACATCGTGTATGTGCGGCACCGGGTACCTGTCTGGAGTCGTTACCTGGTTTAGCGCCCTGTAGTCCCCGCATGGTCGCCAGTCTCCCGGCGTTGACCTTTGGCACCATATGGAGTGGAGATGCCCAGGCACTCGACGAGGGTCTGATGATCCCTAGCTCCATCATGTGTTCAAATTCTTGTCGTGCGACCTTCAACTTCTCTGGAGGCAAACTGCGAGGCCGCGCGTGCACGCGTGGGCCGCTGGTGGCGATGTAGTGGCGTACCTCGTGCTTCGCCGCGGCACTGGCTGGCGGCTGCCTCGTCAACTCGGGAAAATCCTGCAGAATGCGAGTAAAACGTTCTGCACCGGACGGCCCGAGCAGAGTGGGGCTCAGCGGAGGGTGTTGCGAGGGAATGCCTTGCACAGTTGCCTGCGACACGGGATCGTGAAGGCGGCGGTTGCGCACGTCGACGAGAAGGCCGAAATGTCCGAAGAAAGTCCGCACCCAAGATGGCGAACTTCACTGCTGCCACGATTAAAAATCCACCGGAACGTTCTGTTCAAGCCTAAATCGAGTGGCAGCGAGCGATGTCCGTAGGTGGCGATGGTTGTGTTGTTTACCGCCTGAAGGGGGGACGCACTGGGGACACGGCGATCGGTGGACCCAACCGGCAACACGCTCACCTCAGCGCCGGTGTCCACGAGGAATCGAAGGCCACTGTCGCGGTCGGTGAGGAAAAACACTGAAGGACGACGTTTGGGGGGCGTCTGGGACACTGGTCGTCCTCAGTGCCAGCCGCTCCCGTTTCCCGCATAGTCGCAAGAAGGAATGCATTTGCGAGCAGCGTTGCCATGCTTCCTGTGATCCCAGCAGGTTCTCTGTTGCGCTGCTGGGCGCTGGCGCTCCTCGGGAGTGCTGCGGACCTGCATCGCTGCGATGGTATCGGCGAGGCGGGATATCTGCTACCGGATGTCATGCAGTGCGGTCGTAGGCGCGCGGCCGGCGATGTCTGGCTGTAGCGCCGCGACGGACGGCGGAGCAACTGCCAGCACCGAGTCCGCGAGCTCGGCGAGTTGAGACAGGCGTTTGTCGGCAGCCGAGGCGAGAACCATGCGCACGTTGACCGGAAGTCGCTGTAGGAACAGCTCGCGAAGCAGTCTGCTGTGGGCATCGGTGGTGGTTAACTGCGCCGGCCGTTTGCAACAGGCAGTGCCTCATGTGGCGCAACAATTGGCTGGGCGTCCGGTCCCCGAGCTCGGCGTCGTGCAGTAGCTGCTGCAGTCACTGAGGCTCCGACGGCGTGAGGCGGCTGATGAGCAGCTGTTTGAGCGTTGTGTACGCGTTCTCTGCAGGTGGAGCGACCAGCAGATCGCGTATTTCGCTCGCTTATTGCCGGTGGGAGGCTAGCAACCACGTGGTGGTACTTTGTTAGCTCGGCGGCAATACGACAAGCGGTGAATTGGGACTCCACCTGCAGGAACCATAGCTGCGGGTCCGCTGTCCGAAATGGCGGGGAGCCTGATGTCGACGGCGGAGATGGCCGGTGCGTCAGGGGGAGTCTCCATGGCGTGAGATCGCTTGAAAAAGGCGGTAAGCCTCGTCCGGGTCACCACTGTTGGGACGCGTGTACGCGCGGGAGAAGCAGACACAACCGCGCGGTGTGGATCCCAAACATCAACTGGTTTTTATTCGGGTTCTCTGGAGGTTCCGGGGAGCAGCGGAGGGTGGCGCTGCCTGGCGGCTTGGCTTGCTTGGCTGCCGCCACAACTACTTGCTGTGAATCTTCTAGTATTTTATATCTGATGTATTTTATTCCGATTCGCCCTCCTTCCTACAATGGTCAGGTTCGGGACTTAAATTCAGGGAGGGCCCGGGGGCCCGGCCACCTCTATTTTTGGAGGGGCTCGCCCCCCCCCCCCGCCCCCCTCAGCCGGTCAACTCCAGCACAATAACGCCCATTCGACAATCGCTGGAGTTGACCTTTTGGCAGTGGTGCCTTGTGTGGGGAAATGGTAATTGTCCACGTTTTTTTTCATATAACGATTTGATCGCGATTGTTGAGTTGATGTGGCACGACCATAAGAGGAAAACAGGTATCGACGTACTGCTGCATGCGTTTCCTCGAGACACTGCACATGACGGGTCACGGCCCTCTTCGACTAATAATCTTGGCACAGCCTACTGCTTCACGAGGCACCTGAGCGTTAAGCTACATGCTCTTGAATTAGTTCGAAGGTTCACCTTGGTCTCTACGTTACCAGTCAATTTTCATTCGTTCGATTGTGCATTAAGAGTCTGGTGTTATAGCAAAGAAGCATACATCTTGGCTACTTTTTTAGGTACGTAGGCGTGGAAATGAAACCTAGCGTTGTCGTGCCTGAAGCTGTAGATGCAGCGAGTAAACTGGTCTGCGTGACAGGTTGATTATACGTCGATCTCGCATATCTCTAACCCTTACCAACCCGAGTTATTTTTTGAAAAAAAGACCTTTCCGAAAATGCCAGTTTTAAAGTGATTGATTGGATCAGCACCATAGGTCGGCACTTTAAGGGAGTACTCACTCAAACTCAATCACCACAATTTTTTCAGCCTTCGCACTCACTCACGTTCACACTCACGTCCACTCACACTCATGAGTACTCACTCACGTTCACACTCACCTCCACTCACACTCATGAGTACTCACTCACGTTCACACTCACGTCCACTCACACTCATGAGTACTCACTCATACTCAACTCACCACGTTCAAATGAGTGTGAGTGAGTGTGAGTTGAGTGCACTCATGAGTGAGTGTGCCGAGCTCCATAGGTCGGCACTTTAAGGGAGTACTCACTCAAACTCACTCACCACAATTTTTTTCAGCCTTCGCACTCACTCACGTTCACACTCACGTCCACTCACACTCATGAGTACTCACTCACGTTCACACTCACGACCACTCACACTCATGAGTTCTCACTCACGTTCACACTCACGTACACTCACACGCATGAGTACTCACTCACATAGGCGTGCGCAGGATTCCCCCTTCAGGGGGGGCAGGGGGGGGGCGAAGGTTAATCGCAGCGCCCCCCCCTCCCTATTAAGTCAATGTATGGAGGGGCCGAATTTGCGCCCCCCCCTCTCTCAGGTGACTAGGGGGGGCAACCGCCCCCCTCTGCCCCCCCTCGTGCGCACGCCTATGCTCACTCATACTCAACTCACCACGTTCAAATGAGTGTGAGTGAGTGTGAGTTGAGTGCACTCATGAGTGAGTGTGCCGAGCTATGATCAGCACATTATATAAAGGCCCGAAGAACACCTGGACTAATACAGTAACAGCTCGTTAACTCGAACTCAAAGGCGACTACAAAATTGTTCGAATTAAGCGGAGTTCCAATAAGTGGGCGTGCGCTAGAATAAAAGGACATCGCAAAACACTACTTGGGCCCAAAGAAGACACCTCTGGACTCGTTACCGCGAATTAGGCGCTACAACACGCTTGCGGCAGGTGATTTCGTAAATTAAGTTCCTGGAGCTCTAACAGCGAACAGAATTGATTGACCACTCAGTTATACGCCAGGAACAAGCACCGACGTGCATTCATGTCAGCAGTGAGCCTTAATGTGGAAATATATGGCGTTATTTAGGCTCCAAAACACTTTTGTTTACATGCCAGGGTTTACACAATCAAATTTAAAAGTAATCAATAATTTGCATTTGCTTGAGCTTCTTCTGTCGTGACCCCATGAGCATCGTTTGCAGCTTACACAAGAGATCCGGCGCAGCGTCCGAAATGTCATCTGCCGAGCAACGCTGCTGTTTCGAATTAACGAGTTTTTACTGTATTGTTATAGGTATAACATAGGCTAGAGTGAACTAGCTCAGGCCGACCTTTCTGCCTTCTAATAAATGATCTCTCTCTCCCTCTCATAAGCATCTGATCAATTCAAATCGAGAGACAGTTTGCTTCAATATATATATATATATATATATATATATATATATATATATATATATATATATATATATATATAAGGAAAGGAGTGTGAACTTAAGGGCTCGTTTGCTTTGTTAATCACATTATTAAGGAGAACGAACAGACAATGATGCCAAGGAAAGCATAGGGGACGTCATTAGAAGTAATTGTAATGTAAGTGTGAAGAAAGAGAAGTGGACGAAAAGATAACTTGCCACCGGCAGGATCCGAACCTGCGACCTTCGAATAACGCGTCCGATGCTCTACCACTGAGCTACGGTGGCAGTCATCCCCCCGTCCACTTTATAGGGTATATATGTTCATTTAAACGTGGGAGCGTCAGTCAGCGCCGCCTGTTGCCATTACGGCGAGTGTGAAACACTCTTTTTTGCCAGTAGGCGTCACGTAGCACGTGAGCTTATTACGAGCTGGCAGCTGACTAATAATCCCTCGCATACCACCTGAAGGCAACAAGTCTGCCAGAACGAGACCCTCGTTATGAACTAAGGAAAGGAGTGTGAACTTAAGGGCTCGTTTGCTTTGTTAAACACATTATTAAGGAGAACGAACAGACAATGATGCCAAGGAAAGCATAGGGGACGTCATTAGAAGTAATTGTAATGTAAGTGTGAAGAAAGAGAAGTGGACGAAAGGATAACTTGCCACTTCTTGCCACAAGTGTTTATTTAGCCCTATTGTATACACCGGGAGTCGTAGTCACAAGTCATAGTCAGACAAGTTCGACAGTCACAAACGTCACTGGAGCACTTGTGCGTAACTTGCTCCTGGTGAAGCAACCTTGTGCACACAACCCATTTCGGCCTCAAGGAGGAGAACTTCGTGAGCCCGATTCCTGTGTCAGGGTGAACCGCTTTAAGTAGACGAAAGGTTTCCCGAATGGACCTGGTCATCAGCCGTTTTAAAACTTACTCTTTTTGTCCTTTAGAACTAATTGCAATGAAATCTATCTTGTTTGGGCTTTGTTTGGTGGAATTTCATTGCTGCCTGTATGTTTTCTGGCTTCAGCTTCGATCTGGTGTAGAGGTTCGGATTTGACCACACCCGGGTGTCTGTATTTTCTGGATTTCCGAATGAGGTGCCGAGTTGCGGATGGAATCATTTCTTGAATCTCTTGATGAGTAAGGTTCACAGGGAGCAATGTCAGGAGGCGGCAGCGTTCATAGTATGATTCGCAGGTATCGAATGTGTGCTTTAGGTTGCGCAGCCACTCGCGACACGTGTTGCAGGTTTCCGCTGAAGGACCAGGTTCCTCTGTAGTGCCGTACGCTACTGTAAGGACAGCAGAAATTGTCCTGGAGATAGCGCCCTCGATCTCCGCTTGCTTACGCTTGGCGTAAGACACTCGGCATTGTGCTTTCACTTTCGCCGGAATTTTCAGGGTTGTCACGTCGGTTGTCTTAACGAGTACGTTTAGCTCTTCGACAGCAATTTGTTCGGGAACAAAATTTGCGTCAGACTGAGATGCATCTGGAGACTCTACGGCGATCTGTTTCAAGCGGTTGAAACAGGTCTGGCACAAAATGTCGGTTTCTCTGATGGATGAGGCTTTTTCTGGCATGCGCTTCCTTAGTAAGGCGACATTCAAATCTTTTACACATCGAAAGTTCCACTTGTAGGCAATCTTCTTCGTATGCCTCTTTCGGTAGTCAGCGCAAAACGCTCGCTTTGAGCTCCACAACGAGGCCATCACTATCAGGGGAGCATAATACGCGCACGAGTACTCACGTTCGTTGACCAGCAGAGGACTGCCGGTTTGTCGACGACGAACGGAAGTGAAAGCCGACGTTCTCTTATTACTTCGACCTTTCTTAAGCGAGTTGAGCTGTTTCTTGTTTATGTTCTTTCTTCTTCTTTTTTTTTTTTTTTTTTTTTTTTTTTTTTTTTTTTTTTTTTTTTTAGGGAGCGGGTGAGCGCAGTCGTGCTGCAGAAGCGCCGCTTATGCCGACACGCACCGTCTGCGTTATCACATTACCGACGTGCCATGGGAAGCGATAAATATCCAGCGGTGGATCCTCTCCAGCCACCTCCTTTATGAGGCGTACGCAGGCTCACATGCGAGAAAAAATTTGAAAGCGATTCCTGCGAAGAGTGCGACTCATTATCGCGGCATGCTCAGTGGCTGGGACCCGAGTAGAAGCTTTTGTGATTTGCGTAAAAAAAACGTAGTAATAATTTCCTCTTCAAAACCAACTGTTGCTGTTTTATTCCTGACAATCCGTCAATCCACAGAAGACATTCGCGACCTAAAAATAACGATAATGGCAACTATTGCTCCATGCTCGCTCAATGTTGTGGTTACTCACTATACGTCAATTTGGCCACTTTTTGTGCTTCGTAGTTCCGACCTCACAAAAATAATGCAACATGTTTTTACAGATTAAGTTAGAACGCGTACTTGGATTTAATTCTTGAGAGTTTAAAGAAAATCGAAGATGGTGTTTTTTTTTAAATGACCTTCAAAGTATTGCATTTTGAGAGACATGTCCTCAGTTGAACATTTCTAGTTAACGTTTGAAGCCACTCTCAGGTATTTCGTTCAGCACACTTGTTCACCAAACATATGGCAATGATTTTAAAAACTTCGGGAAGTCTGACGTTTATACTTGCGGAGGAAAAAAAATCTTAAATGTGAGCATTATTGAGCTTTGTGTCGATTTCGCGATTTTTTTTTAACAGAACAACATCAAAACTGCAAAGTAATAATTTTTTTCTCAACACAAACTATACGTAGTATGTGGAGAAAATTTTTCAGATCTACAGCTACAATAGTGTTTTTGTAGCGTCTCATCGAAATCCCATTTTCGCGAAATTCGGAAGAGGCGGTGGTGGCTCAGTGGAGGCTTGTGAATTTTTTTTAAAGAAGGTGAAATTTTTTCTCGTGAAACCAAAAGTGGTTTTGTGGTCCTGGGGACTCGGAAAACAAAATATATTTTTTTTGGCGGAATTAAAGGGGGTCTCAAACGTTCTTATCTGAACACACCCTGATAATTTTTTTTGCGCAAATCAACGGAAGGCATGTTGATGCATGCCTCCCCCCAAACGAGCTATGTGGGCCGCCCCTACAGTTTCCCTAGTGAACACGTTTTTTTTCTTTTTTCTTTTTTTTTCTTTTTTTTTTTTTTTTTTTTGAAGACCACTTCTGTTTGATTGTAGGCATGCCGGCAACCACACCCCCCTGCAATGCGCGCTCAGATGTGCGGAGTTGCTGCTCCGCACATTCCACTCTTTTCTGTATTAAAAATCAGTTGGAAGTCGGCGCTTCTCCGTGTCAGCTCCTTTTCTTCCGTTCGTGTCTTTCCCGCGGTGTTCAAAATTTCTTGACGATGAATTACCAACACGCCCAAACACTCACGTTAAGTGGTTAACCAAAAACGCCTAATTTCGAAGGTGGTTTTCGACAAAAGGCCGTTTTTAATTTTTGTGAAAATTTCTCTGATAAAAGTAAAAAACGGTATATATTATACTGCGTAAAAAACGTTGAATGATTCGCATTATAACTTGTTACACTGCTATTTGCATCAAATCGTATGCAGGTTGTTCAAAATAATTGTACCTGACGTAGCTACAAAGAACCAGATAGAGAAGAATATAAAATACGCAGCCATGGTTGCATGGCGTGGCAAGCTTTGTCTTACGATGTACCGCTTCGCCAACTTGAGTTGAAGATCCATAGCAGTGGCGCTCGATCGAGGCAGCTGGCGCTTGCATGACATAAATACCGCTTCATAGTTTTCAACTGATTCGCTGCTTGTGGGTGTTTTCCCATTACCCTCAACACGCTAATTTCGACGCTGCGACACAGTACCATATATATCGAAAGTTACGCTTGTACACGTATTGCATGACGCTGACGAACGTATACGACCCACTCCCACGCACACTGAGACCCACGCATTGAAACACAGGCACACATTGGGATACATCAAAAAGTATCATGTGTCCTTGAAAGGACCTCGTAGAGCAGGGGGTCTCAAACACGCGTATCATGTGTCCTTGAAAGGACCTCGTAGAGCAGGGGTCTCAAACACGCGTATCATGTGTCCTTGAAAGGAGCTCGTAGAGCAGGGGTCTCAAAGACGCGTATCATGTGTCCTTGAAAGGAGCTCGTAAAGCAGGGGTCTCAAACACGCGTATCATGTGTCCTTGAAAGGAGCTCGTAGAGCAGGGGTCTCAAACACGCGTATCATGTGTCCTTGAAAGGAGCTTGTAGAGCAGGGGTCTCAAACACGCGTATCATTTGTCCTTGAAAGGACATCGTAGAGCAGGGGTCCCAAACACAGGGGCCGTGGGCCGCATGCGGCCCGCGTCTTCACAAGGAATAAACTTTTGTGGCTTTTCTAGTGGTATTAGCATTATTTTACCGCCTATTGCGATTAATAACGCTTTGTTAGGGTAAGATGCAGAGACGGGACTGGTCTCTATTTGAGAATTCTAGTCATTCTGGAGATCAGTATTGATATGTTTCTAGAAACCTGACGTCCAATCCCGTTCCGATATGACCCATATATGAGATACGAGAAAGGCCTTAATTCAAATGGCAAGTCCGCCTCGGCGGATCAGTGGCTAGGCTACGCGACTGCCTGACCCGCAGGTCGCGGGATCGAATGCGGGCCGCGGCGGCCGCATTTTCGATGGAGGCGAAAATGCTAGAGGACCGTGTACTTACATTTAGGCGCGCGTTAAAGAACCGCAACTGGTCATAATTTCCGGAGCCCTCCACTACGGCGTCTCTCATAATCATAGGTTGGTTTCCGGACGTTAAACCCCAATAGTAATTATTGATTCTCGTAAAGCCCGTTGGTCTTTTCACAGAAACAGCGAGTAAAGCCGGAACATTTCGTCAGGCAGCTGCAGTAGGGACGCACTTGTGCGCCGCTACTTCAGAGCTTCCTTGCGAACCTTGAATGGCTTTATTCGTTTATAACCGACCGCTTTACGCGTTGCGATGGTCGTAGCATGAAAACTCGTCGCTTACGAATGAAAAAAATAAACATTGCTCAGTCTGGCTTTGGGAGGGGGTGGTGTGGAAGGGGGTGTTGCGATTGATAAGCAGGGAAACCTTTGCGTCGGACTTTGGATTATCCATTTCCGTGCCCCTCTCGTTTTGCGGATAAGAGCCTGCCGAAGGTCGAAGCTATGCTGCGTGCAGCGTGCAACAGCCTGCCTGCGTCAGAAGCATGTCAGCAGACGCCGACGCTTACCGTACCGCCATTTATGCCGCGAAGCCTGCCGAACCAGCCGACATGGCGAAGCCGTGTACGATGCGGCTATAAACGAATGCAGCCTTATATTCGTCAAAGTTCGTTTAGAGGCGCTTGAGCAGCGACGCGCGTGAGAGCGTCCATTTCGGCAAATTCCAGCGCAAAATATGTGCTCGATTCATGTAGGTCGTTTGAAGAGGGTTCTTCTTGACACGGCCTACATCTTAAATTTGACATAATAGCGATTCAAGCCATAGTTAAATGACAACAATCAAAATCACTTGATACTTTATGATGAAAAATGGTGGTTTTAACTACAAACGACTACCGTTAATGTGTAGTTTGTATGATTTTTCCAGAGCTACTTTTATTATTGCGATAGCAATTATATGGACACTCTCGGCTGATTTTTACCATCGCCGTCATGCCCCGAATATGTACATGTATGTATATATGTAAAAAAAGGCACAAAGAAAAATAAATCACAAAAAAAAATTCTATTCCACCTGACCGGGGATTAGAACCAGCGACCCCTCGCTCCGCAGCGTGCTGCGTTAGAACACTCAGCCACACGCTTTTTTCTTTATTACCAGTTTCTTAACACGTCACATGTATCAATAGCGGACACTTCCTACAATGTCTTGACTGTATTGACATTACACTCAGCCACACGCCAATAACGGCAAGCTACATACGCAGATCTCGCAGGAGCTTGAGCTCATTGCAGTTATAGAAACACGCTTGAGCGTGTTTTCTATCACGGTACGCTCCTACATTTGCTTTCAATTTGAAAACTGCCCTTCAGACGTGCACGGTAAAGGGACCCTTTCCTGTACCCACTCGTGACGTGGAACGAAAAAAAGAAATAAACACCGCCCACACCTCAAGTCCCCAGACTTTACCCACACCTTGCGTCAGACGCCACCGCGTGGCAGGAGACGCAGAGGGGTCTTTCCGCGCAGCATTTTAAAAGAAGAAGAGACATCTAAGAGCGCCGGGTTCTGTGTTGTCAACATTTGCGGCGCGTTGCTCAAACACAAAGGCGTAATAACTGTGATAGTTGTTATTTCACGCTTGTCCTATGTATACCTGCGCGTCTTTTTCGAGCGCCCTTTTCGAGCGTCCTTCTTTGTGCGTCAGCGGGAAGCTCTAAGTATCGAGCTGCTCGTCGATCTTCGTGTGACATTCCAATTTCTTGCTATCGCATTCATTGCTTCGCCCTTGCGGTGAAACTGTGACTTTTTTCTTTTCTTTTTTGAAATCTTGGTCTCATTGTGAGCTTGGGCACATTTCATCTTTCATAAAAAAAAGCCGGCAGATCCCACGCACTGTGGGAATCGATGTAATGCGAAGCAGCCAGAAAGGAGCAAATCATGCTTTACATAATTTGCATGTCATGATTTACATGTTAGGACCTGTCATATATGTTCGTGATACAGTCATGTCACTCAATACCAAATTTGGTGTATCTCAAGCTAACGAAACGGCCGCGAGCACGCCATGAGCGTGGCGTGCAAGTCATGACGCACATGACAAGTCATGATTTCCATATTGCCACTTGTCATTTATGTTCGTCATACAGTCACGTGACTCAATACCAAGTTTGGTGTATATCAAGCTAACGAAACCGCCGCGAGCATGCCATGAGCGTGGCATGCAAGTCGTGTCGCTCATGACACGTCATGATTTCCATACTGCCACTTGTCATTTATGTTCCTCATACATTCATGTCACTCAATACCAAATTCGGTGTATCTCAAGCTAACGAAACGGCCTGCAAGCATGCCATGAGCGTGGCATGCAAGTCATGTGCCTCATGACATGTCATGATTTCCATATTGCCACTTGTCATTTATGTTCGTCATACAGTGACGTCACTCAATCCCAAATTTGGTGAATATCAAGCTAACGAAATGGCCGCGAGCGCGCCATGAGCGTGGCATGCAAGTCATGTCGCTCATGACATGTCATGATTTCCATATTGCCACTTGTCATTTATGTTCCTCATACAGTCATGTCACTCAATACCAAATTTGGTGTATCTCAAGCTAACGAAACGGCCGCGAGCACGCCATGAGCGTGGCATGCAAGTCATGTCCTTCATGACAAGTCATGATTTCCATATTACCACTTGTCATTTATGTTCGTCATACAGTCATGTCACTCAATACCAAATTTGGTGTATCTCAAGCTAACGAAACGGCCGCGAGCACGCCATGAGCGTGGCATGCAAGTCATGACGCACATGACAAGTCATGATTTCCATATTGCCACTTGCCACTTATGTTCGTCATACAGTCATGTCACTCAATACCAAATTTGGTGTATCTCAAGCTAACGAAACGGCCGCGAGTGCGCCATGAGCGTGGCATGCAAGTCATGTCGCTCATGACATGTCATGATTTCCATATTGCCACTTGTCATTTATGTTCCTCATACAGTCATGTCACTCAATACCAAATTTGGTGTATCTCAAGCTAACGAAACGGCCGCGAGCACGCCATGAGCGTGGCATGCAAGTCATGTCCCTCATGACAAGTCATGATTTCCATATTACCACTTGTCATTTATGTTCGTCATACAGTCATGTCACTCAATACCAAATTTGGTGTATCTCAAGCTAACGAAACGGCCGCGAGCACGCCATGAGCGTGGCATGCAAGTCATGACGCACATGACAAGTCATGATTTCCATATTACCACTTGCCACTTATGTTCGTCATACAGTCATGTCACTCAATACCAAATTTGGTGTATCTCAAGCTAACGAAACGGCCGCGAGTGCGCCATGAGCGTGGCATGCAAGTCATGTCGCTCATGACATGTCATGATTTCCATATTGCCACTTGTCATTTATGTTCCTCATACAGTCATGTCACTCAATACCAAATTTGGTGTATCTCAAGCTAACGAAACGGCCGCGAGCTCGCCATGAGCGTGGCATGTAAATCAAATCATGTTGTTCATGACATGCACGTCCTTATTTGCATATTACCATCTGCCATTTATGTTCGTCATACAGTCCCGTCACCTCAATCCCAAATTTGGTGTATATCAAGCTTAACGAAACGGCCGCGAACGCCCCATGAGCGTGGCATGTAAATCATACTTTTCATGACAATTTAGTCATGATTTTCATGATATGACCAGCCATTTATGTTCGTCATACGGTCATGTTATGCCATACCAAATTTGGTATAAATCCCATTAACGATACGGCCAGGAGAGCACAAAGTCGTAGGCGGCTAGATAGATAGATAGATAGATAGATAGATAGATAGATAGATAGATAGATAGATAGATAGATAGATAGATAGATAGATAGATAGATAGATAGATAGATAGATAGATAGATAGATAGATAGATAGATAGATAGATAGATAGATAGATAGATAGATAGATAGATAGATAGATAGTCAGATACGCTCAAACTCGCCGAAGTTCGCTAAGAAATGCTTCGCATTTAAAAGAATGATATCAACAAGATTGAGTCCACACAAAATAACGACGTTCGTATTATTTACCGTCGCTGCGATGTGGACCATTCATCTTCCTCTAACCTTTCTATTCTCAACGGATACCCTCCCAAAATGACAACAAGTCGCCGCAGCGAAAGTCTAAAATTCCTGCGCCCCTTAATGAACTACCCGCGCTATGTCAAAGGTTTCCGCGAGCCCAACCTCAATCTTTCGCCATGCTGATCTAGAAATGACTT